>JAZHFQ010000065.1:0-127009 GCA_038387885.1 Spodoptera picta
CTGCTCGGACCAGAAAACTCCTTTACATTTTCAAAAAACTCAGAACTTCGGCAAATAGAGATATCCTCAAAATGGTTTACACTGCCCTATGTGAATCCATTCTAAGCTATTGTGTCGTTGCCTGGGGTGGGGCCGCTAAAACAATTCTCATACAAGCCGAAAGAGCTCAAAGAGCGGTAATAAAAGTCCTCCTTAGCAAACCATTTAGGTACCCTACTTTACATCTTTATTCAGAGTTTAAAGTCCTAACGGTCCGGCAGTTGTATGTGGCACGTTGTATTTCCCGTATGCACAAGTTAATCCCTCCAATTATAGAAAACAGCCCTACGCCGAGAAGAAGACCCATACCAGTTTGTACCATAACCAGTACCAACACCATCTTCGCCCGACGACAATATCGATATCTGAGTGCAAGAGTTTACAATAAACTCCATAGCGAACTGAACATACATAATCTGAATGCGTTTCAATGCAAATGCAAAGCCAAGGACTTTCTGCTTACCCTAAATTACGAGAAAACGGAAGATCTAGTCAAAACATAAGATTATAAGATTCGCAAGCACGCACACAGATGCACCTCATACCCATACAAATACTCCACACACCCACACACATACATCACACTCTCCTGCGGTCACACTACACACCCATTCACACACATCATTCACACAACACACCCAAATTTAACAAATTTTGCTTATTTTTCTATTGTTTAATTTTAAAATTGTACTAGGCTAGTTTTATTTACAATAAGTTACCTAACTGTTCTCACTGGACGGATGGATGACCCCTGTAACACAGGTTTTCCTAGCATGGGGGTCATTGATCATGTATTTTGTACTCACGGCAACTACGTATGTTAAGTATCATCTGTAACTGTAATGTACAATGTGTAACTTTGGCTGCAATAAATTATTATTATTATTATTTACATATATTTATTTAAAATTCTCTATAAATTACATTTTTAAACACTACTTATAAAATAAAAATAATATTTAAAAATATAAAAAATATGAGCCGACCAGTAGCGGGAGCATGGTCCAAGCTACCGGTGGTTAGGGCTCCAGAGACAGAAACCTCCTCACGATACGTGCCGTTTCTAGGAGAACTGCCTTCTGTATCAGGCCCTTGATCCATCCACCTAACGCCAGCCTCCTAAGATGGATGTCGAGGCTTTTAGGGATTAACCCATTGGCCGACACGACTATCGGCACAATGATAGCCGAATCCACACTCCACATGTCGACAACCTCGTGAGCTAAGTCTAGATATTTTATTTGTTTATCTTTCTCAGCTTTCACGAGGTTCTCGTCATGGGGAATGGTGACATCGATTATCATCGTGCGGCGTACTTGTCGGTCTATTACCACTATGTCAGGTTTATTGGCTACAATAGTCCTGTCAGTAATGATAGACCGGTCCCAGTACAATGTGATATGGTCATTTTCCAGAACTGGGTCGGGCACATACTTGTAGTACGGTACCTCAGATTCAACAAGTCGATAGTGTAAAGCAAGTTGCTGATGGATAATCTTGGCTACTTGATTATGCCTATGCAAATATTCACTGTTAGCCAAACGACCACAACCAGAAATTATATGTCTAAGGGATTCACCAGGAGTATGACATGCCCGACATATGTCAACCGTCCCATCCTTAATTATATATTTCCGATAGTTATTCGTAAGGATAACTTCGTCCATTATTGCACAGACAAATCCTTCAGTTTTTCCAAAGAGATTACTGAATCGTAACCAAGATACGGACGCTAGAAAATCTACACTGGGCCCATGAAGGGCCCGGAAGAAGCGTCCGTGGAGCTCCTTGCTATGCCATACCTCCTTGCGATCATTGACGCTCAGTACCACAGGTTTGCGCCAGTTCTCTTTTGCCAAGGATAGTGGAGTGAATCCATTGTCCACTGCGGCTACTTCTCGATGCATACCCTCGTTGACTTTCAGGAAATATTCCCTGAGGTTGCACACCTCACGGTTGTGAAGGGTCTTAGCATTTAATGAGCCTCGACCACCACACTTCCGCGGGATGTACAACCTCATGACCGACGAACGAGGGTGATGCATGCGATTTGCAGTTAGCAGTGTCCGGACTCGCCTATCCAGGGTGTCAAGTTCAGTCTGAGTCCACTTGAGTATACCAAAAGAATACATAAGGACTGGCATGACCCAACCGTTAAAGGCTCGCACTTTGTTTCCGCCTGATAAGGAACTTTTCTTATTATTATTATTACTGTCTGCAGTCCAAACTGTAAGTGTGCACGTCCCCGCCCGAGTTGTCTCACCATTCCTGACTGGGTCAGGAGTGAGGATGCGCGCTCCAGGGTGATGGTTCTGGCGGTACATATTCGTTGCCTGCGACTGCAAGCGAGGTGTTAGAGTAGGCAGGCCTCTTGCGAGGCCCGATATGGTGCCAAGTGTGATGGATTGCGCCGCTAAGGGCTGTGCTTAGCCGGCGCGAGCAGCAGGCTCCCGTCCGTGAGATTCACGTAGCGTCCGGTGGTTCGGTCGAGGCAACCAGGTCTCACGGGAGGCCGAAACCGTCACCGGTTTGGGGCACAGATGGTATGGCGCTTGCCCCCAGAGGTGGTCGTGCTGTGGCTTGCCAATATTGCCGATATTTGCAATATTTTTCAAATGATGAGACCTTAACATTTAAGTCATTATTACGTCGTGTCGTCATTGTACTCTGAGCTACCAACGGGATATCCTGAGTAGGAGGAGTTACATTCTTCCGTCTCAATCCCGGACGAATGCATGTCGTCGTCCATGTCGTAGTCGTTGTACAGGTCGACGTATTCCAACTCTAGCGACGACAGGAATATGGCTGGTTTGATCGCCACAGGCTGCTCATCAAAATAAGGATGCAGCAACGCTTCGGTTGCTGTCAAGCGTCGTGACGGATCATATATCAAAAATTGTTCCAATAAAGATAAACCACTATCCGAAAGTAGACTCCGCTTTATCTCTTTGCGCAATCCGCCCGGTGGATGTTGATCAAATATAACTTCGCTTGTCAGTGGCAATGCGCTGTAGCCGGGCCACACATTGTCGGAAGGCGTACCCAACTGCTGAAATATCATTTTCAATTGATTCAACTCAGATGTCCCGGGAAACAGTGGCTGCATATTTACCAACTCAGCAAATATACACCCAACACTCCACATGTCTATCGGAGTAGAGTATGTCTTGCTATGTAGCAGTAGTTCAGGTGCACGGTACCAACGTGTTACCACGTCCGGCGAATATTGCTGGTGAGGGGATTCAAATTCTCGGGCCATCCCAAAATCTACCACCTTCAGAACACCATCTTCTGTTAGTAGAATGTTGTTTGTTTTGAGATCTCTGTGTAATATACAGCTGTCGTGTAGATATTGCACGGCGCTTAGTAGTTGTAACATTAGGCACTTAACGTGCTCGGGGCCAAACATTAGTCTGTTGTTACGCATTGTCACCATTAAATTGTAGACGCCGTGAGGCACGTATTCCATCACTAGGAAGACCTCGTCGGTTCTGGAGCCCACCACAATCTCGTGCCCTGTGACAATGTTGACATGGCCCATCTCCATCAATAGGTCGAGTTCTCTCTGCGCGGCGATGGAGAATCCTGTCCTCTCATTGATTCTTTTAAAATGTTTTAGGGCGACGTCGTCCCCTGTTTTCTTGTTTACAGCTTTGTAAACGACTCCATATGTGCCTTCGTCGACTCTATTGAGAATATGAAACTCCTCAATCGATCGGAACGAAGTGCGAGCAACTTCGGTTCCTGGTTTCTCTTCTTCACTTGTAGATATATTGAAAATGTTAACAGAATCCATGATTCACGATAAACTTTCAGTAATATTTTCACGTCGCTATAATACGTAGTCACTGTATGCAGTCTAAACTGTAAGTGTGCACGTTCTTGAAAATCCTCCCTTATATAGTCCAGAGCCCTGAGCATTTCTTTTGTTCCAATATTTCCAATACTTTTCAAATTATCAGGGAAGGACTACATATAGAGGTATAACAATAGGTCTGTTTTTTTGAACGAAGTAGATAAGCTTTCCTTAAAAATATTTTGTTTCCCACACCTCGGAAGAGACTTTGTCGCATTGTTAAAAAATATAACTTATTATCTTAGAATTTTTAAGTGATAACCAATTAATTTATGTTCATGTAAATTTTGGCTAAAAAGCTCTCGTAAGCGTCATTTCGCGCCGCTCCGCACCGCGTCCCGCGTGCGTATTGTCACGTAGGACACTTCAATGAGTTTGTGGTTTTCGCTCCGCATTCGTTTCTAGATCGCTCTCGCAGGATAAATAATTTTAAGATCTGTCTGTAATTCATCTTTAACTGTGTACTGTTTTTAGTCCATAGAATTATTACTGACTTATCTCTTATCTTTATTTTTATATTTATAATATTTTTATATAAATATCTAATAAAACGGAAATGTCCTTTGAATGCCGCTTTAATAAATAAAATTGACAAAGAACTGCAATCAATCCTTTCACCTTTAATTGTGATGCAATATATAATGTTTTCTCCAAAATATGTCATCAAAAGCGGTTTTATACGTCCAAATCACTTCATCACTAATTGCGTTTCAATTTTTGGGAACACATTTATCATGATTGTTTATACATACAGCTTGTACCAAAGTTACGAGTACTACAAGAAGGGAATGCCTTACTCTGACTTCGAACAGTTGATGAATTTGTACGCCTGTATACATATATTACAGTATCGCGTTCACTATGAATGCTGTCATGGGCATCGTTCGAACCAAGTATTCTATCAACTTCGTGATAATATTTCAAGAAGTGCACAGGTTCCTCAACAATGAAACTGATTCTAAGAACTGTGTCTTCTGGAATTGGATCTTCATTATAATTACATTTATGTAATCCCCTTTGTACCTACAGTTGCATTATTGCAATTTTTTGTCGGTTTTCCATTTTTATTCTTGTTTCCTACTTTCGCATCGTCTTTTTTCGATTTTAATACAATTTACACAGTACAAGTTATAAATTATTGACTAATAAAGTTGATATCTGGAACATTGCAGTTTTATGTAAGGGGGATCTCGAAGGCAGTCATGGAGAACATTACTGTCACGAACTGTTCCAGACGTACGTCAATATAATGAAGTGCTGTGACATTCATAACGATTGTTTAAGGAATTTGTGAGTAACATCTACCATCAACACTTGATCCAATTCTAGTTCTATTATTTGGTTTGCAATAATTTTGATGATATTTTCGTTCGTCTGTTCGTATTATTTATTACACTTGTTTCTTTCTTTCAGATTCTATATTACATTGTAGATGTATTTGTGCATTCTCTTACTTACATTCAAATGGCGATTAATGTGTGTATGTCTTTTTTTCTAAGCAACAACCGCCACAACCTCCCAAAACCGCTGCAGTTCCTGTAAGCCAGGATCTACAGTAGATATAACCATGAAAACACCGGAACATTGAAGTCTGGCGCGTCCCAGGGACATGAGTAACTGTCTTGGTTCCCGCAACGAAGTGAATCGGAAGATGTTATAAGAGAAGAAGAAAAAATACGATAGTTTCCACTTCCCTCGGTGAATTACTGCCGGTGACATGGTGAATTAAGCCTAAAGGCACAAAGAAAAGAGACTGTATAACTGGGTGAAGCCCAGTCGCCAAGCACTACGAAAATTTGACTAAAATTTAAGTGGGTCCTATGTATGAGCTGTTATACTTGCTTCTAGTAATAGGTATGGCAAAAGCGCCTAAACGCACGGAAATTTGTTCTAGATTCCACAAGGTCCGTATAATAAGCTGCACCTGACGAAACAATTAAATTATTTAACATAGTGTTACGTTCATACTGCCAGAGATCACACTCCCAGAGTATGTGATGGGCGGACTGCTCGTATTGCAGCTCCGCTGTCGAACATTGGCACCATGGTGAATCAACAAGTTTAAATGAGAACAATTTGCTTTTAAAGTTGCCGTGGCCAGTAAGAAATTGGGCTACACAGTGATCCACCTCCAACCATGTCCTCTCCAGCCGCTCATGCCCGAATGGGAAGAACTGATATAGGTGGCGGCCCTTGATAGAAGATTTGCATCTACACTGCCATTCAGTTATAAGCTCGCCCCAAACATTTGTTTCATACAATACGAATATTAAAATAAAAATTAGTCATCTATTCTATTTGAGTTATAATTTTAGAATTGTAACTATTAAGTATACCATAACAATATGCATTTGAAAAGTTCAATTTAATAGAGAACTCCTACTGTACCGACTTACTAACATTATTATATGTCATGTTTTACAATAGATTGATTAATAATTATTATTAATATTAATCCTTTCTAATTATTATGAACTGTGACGTAATTATCAACCATCAATTAGGCATCACCATATTCATAATTTTAAAGAATAAAGACGGATGAACTATACTTGATTCATTTTTTGTGTGTCATGTATTAAATTATAAATTAGCTTCTGCCCGTACACGCAATCTCGTTTCTCCCATCCCGTAGAATTTGCAAGTTTTTTTTCTGTCATAAGAACCTTCTCCTGACAATAACAAACACAACAAAAAAAAATCAGCCAAATCGGTCTAGCCGTTCTCAAGTTATGGCGTGACAACGGGAAACGGGTTTCATTTTTATGTATATAAGATGCGGATGTTTGTGTTTGTGTGTTTGTTACTCTTTCACGCATAAACGGTTAAACGCGTCGGGATGATATTTGGAACAGTGGTCGATTATAGTCTGGAATAACAAATGAGTTAGGGCCGAAGCCGCTTGCTAGTATGTTATAAATAAAAGCTTACAGCATTAGTTAAAGAATTTTACATGCCGAGTGCTCATGTTGAGTACCCTGTTGCTACCGTCTCACACACGTCGTGCGTACTTACGGCAGGTCACGTAGGCCACGTGGGCCCGATGACGTACCTCACGTAGCGTCAGAACCCGTCGACAGGAACGGGCGCGTCGTCTCCTTGTTTGAATCCAACACCAACCGTTACACAGAAATGAAAATATTCAAACGTATTCAATAAAGATGTTCTTTAATGGTGTTTTGACGAGCAGTGGACAAAGATGTGCAGTCAATGCTCTTGTCTCTAAACGTACTGTTACATTATTGTGTTCTGTTCAAAATATCAGATCCAAAATACTTTTATTTGCCCTAACACTGTGTTTGTTAAATGTATCTAGTTCTTTTATCGCTAGCATACTGTGTATGTCCTCGTACACATACATTTCCTACACGTTTCATAACAACGGCTATTTATTTAGTCCTCCTAATTCAGTAACTTTTCTAGCTTCTTCGTTACTGTGATCGTTCTCAGTAAGCAGTCTGTTAATTTCATTTTAATGTTTAAAATTCACAAGATCATCAATAATAAAACTAATTTGTAACAAATAGTCCTTTTGTTTTGCATAACTTTAGATTTTTTCTGAAATATTCAGTCTCTAAGAACGCTTCTGATTGTTTGTTGAATCAAAAATGAATGTCGTGCAGTTAAATAGTTAAAAACAGTTTAAAAGCTTGCTCCTCATGAAATAATTTTTGAAAACCTGAATAGCCTTGATTTGATGTTGTTCAATGTGCTGATTTGTGGTGCTGTTACAGATGCACAAGAAATAATGTTACAAAACTGCTATGTAAGAACATGTTACGCTTGCACCGAGCTTCATTCAGCAAGATGAGTCTGTACGGCATGTTCCACGTGGACGCTGCGTTACAGCAGGGGTCGATATAAGTAGTAACTTAATGAATAAGTATATATATAATACTATTGTATTGCTATGGTTTGCGTTATTATAGTCAGGTATTATTAAACAATGCACATTTTGAAACTTTTAGTACTAACCGACTTCAAAAACAGAAGTTTCTCAATGTGAGATGTATGTATGTTCGTTTGAGCGCGACTATCTCGAGATTGGATCAACCATTTATGATGCGGTTTTCAATAAAAAGCAAAAAATAACTATTATTAGTACTGATAGGTTACCCACCCACTGATAGGTTAGAAGTCGGTGCCATAAGTTCCATACAAAATTATTCATTAAAACCTTAATAGATACCTAATTCACAATTTTGTGGGCATTAAGTTATATCATTATAATATGAGCTTATGGCACCGACTTCTATCAGTACTAATAATAGTTATTTTTTGCTTTTTAGTTTTGACATTTTGTTTGTTTTTAGTTTTTGGTTTTTTGAAGTCGGTTTTTTAAACGCAGTTTTTATTTTGTTATTTTATCATTTTTAGTGTAAAGCTACATAATTATACCCGTTTTGTTACTTATAATCTACATAGGTGCAAAGTTTTAATCAATACAAATTATACAAGCCCGAACACAAGGTAGTTACTGTATACCGTTGAGGAGTTCCCTTAACAATTACACTTCTTCATCATCAGACCCTTAATGACAGCTCCACTCTATTTAGGTGTAAAGTCCTCATCAATCCAAATTAATCAAGCCCAAACTCAAGGTAGTTAATATAAACCGCTGAGGAGTTCCCTCGACTGCCTGTCGGCTCCATCATCAGGTCAAGTCCAGACTCTTATCAAATTGTAGTGTTTCAAAATCCTAATTGAAAAACATAATAGACGCATTACTCGCCCATAGAATTTTCGAAAGTTCTCCTCGGTTTCCCTAGGATCCTATCATCAGATTCTGACCTCATGGAAATGGGACCATCTCGAGAGTATACCCTTTCAAACAAAACAAAAATTATGGAAATCGGTTCACAAATGGCGGAGTACTGCGCGAACAAACAAAAAAAAAAAACAATCAGCCGAACATAGTACCTCCTCCTTTTTTTGAAGTCGGTAAAAAGTATTACACTTACGAGAACGTTTTAGTATATAGTATATTAATCAACTGACGTCAAAACAGAGGGGGTTGAAGCCGGTTTTTGTAACATATTTTATAAAAGAATTATTATTTTTCACCTATAATTCATTAATATGTCAACCATGGCTTGTATAGTAGCCATTTTTACTGAATACAAATACCAGACAAACGTAGTTAAGAATTTACAAGCTATTTGTATTACAAAAAGCCTGATTGAAAATGTTCAAGTTGTCGTAGTAGTTTCGGAGTCTACTTAATGATATATTTTATGTAATATTAGTATAGACTCATTTGGAACCATTCTTCGATCGTTACGTTTGGTGACGGTAATAATTCAGTTTGATCGTTTTATTGTTACAATTTATTAGTATTTTATAGAGGTAGTCATTAGGAATCACTTTACCAATTAGGTCAGTTGTAGGCCACGGCTGTATGAATATGGAGGTGTTTCAAAATACTCCACAGACATTGTCTGTTAAAGTCGTTTTCATGAATACAGTAGATAAAGATGTGCGAGCAATGCTTTTACCACTAAACTTGATGCAATATTTGATGTTCTGTCCAAAATATCGCATCAGTAATGATTTTATAATACCAAATAGTTTCATAGCTAGCGTTGTGTCTCTGATTATTAATATAGTGTTCATAGTTACATTCGCATACAGCTTATATGCAACTAATTACTTTGGTCCAAAAATACCGAAGGAATTACTTTACTCTTGTTCATGACTGTGTACGACATCATCAATTCTATTCTTTTGGTATTGTCTTGAATTTTGTGATTGGGATTATTCAAAGTAAAAAATCTATTAGAATCGTTATAACCTTCCAAGAAGTACACAGGTTCCTTGATAATAAAATCAATACCAAGCACACTATCATCTGGAAGTAGCTCGTTGTGTTACTGGTGGTAATACCCAATATCATTTACCATAATTATGACTTTCTCTTTATGTATGTGTGTGTGGGTAAAGAATTAGTTCTTGGTATTTGTTAATGACCTATTTTTAACAGTCACATATTTTGTCGCTCACTATATTTATACTGGTGACTATTAATATTATCTAAGTATTTCAAACACTAAAATGCGAAATAGTAATATTGTGGATTGATTTAGTAATATACATATTTGATATTCTTGCGCTTTTTTTTTTTTTTTTTTTAAGGGGGGAAAATCATCGAATGACTTCTCCCGCCTGGGTGAGGCGGGAGGGAGTGTCAGACTCTTACTGACTAAAAACCACCCCGTTCCTTCTCCTGCACGTCGAGCCGGAGCCCCGGTTACCCGTTAGGTTCTCCGCGACTCCGAATCGGCATCGGCCGTATTGGGCCCCATCTGTGGTGGTCTGATGGCTCTTTGAGGCGCGCGCGGAACGCGACGCGCCGTACGCTCGGGTCTGTTTCTGGTCGGACGGGGAGCCACCCATGCTCGCCGTCCGCAGGCCCGCGCTTACGGTGGCCGGAGATCGTCTCGCGATCCCCGACGCCCGGTGTGTCCTTCGCGATGGCTGGGTTGCGAGGAGGCAGCGCTTCGCTGCCTCACGCGTCCCGCCTCCTCCTTAGCTAGCATGACTGCTTCGCAAAAGGAGGAGACGGCATCCCAGTCCCCCTCGCTCCGCATCATGGCCTGCACTAGGCCCGGACGCGAGAGGTCGCCATCGCCGATCACTTCCCTGAGGACACGGCGGTGCTCAGCCCACGAAGGGCATTCTCCCACCGTGTGTTCCACCGTGTCCTCAGGGCATATTCTTGCGCTTAGGACTGCTGTACCCTGAAATATTATACAAATACTAGCTGAGCCGGTGAACTTCGTGTCGGGATGACGTGCTCCATCGTAGACCGCATCATCGCTTATCACCAGATATCGAGATCGTGGTCAAACGTCGGCTCATCATATATAAAAATTACTTCGTACAGCCAAATTGATTTCCAGCTAATGTTCGATGTTCGAACATTTCAAGACCAAAATAACATAACGTCTTGTGTCAACTTTTCTTCCCTAAAAGCAAACCTTTTCCCTAGACCTCAGTGTTATATTACCTTCTATTGAAACCAGTAATATAGGTATTATTAATACTTTTACCTGATTACTATTAACCCTTTGAGTCATTACAGACACAATTAAAGAACAATAGGTTGCGGTCACCGGTGTCCTCGCGGTGTTAGACAGTTTAAGGCAAAATTCCCATGCATATGGTATATTTATAGGCTTTGTCTGGGCTACTGTTTGTACCTGCTTTGAAAATTTCTTCATCTAAAACCCTTAACTTTCTTTAACAATTATAATTGTTCCGACTTTGTGAGTAGCTTATTTAAAGTTCTTTGTTGATAGATGTAGATGTAGGACAATTAAATTTAAATCTAGTGTATTTGGAATTGGAGTGAAAATTTATAATAAGATACCAAATAGTATTAAGAATATTTCAGCTATCAATCTCTTTAAACTTAAACTAAAGCAGTTCTTGATAAATAAAGCATATTCCACAATAAAGGACTATTTAAATGACAAGACACTGGGATAGCTGCATTCTGACAAACTGATAGTAAATGTATATTCAATATTCAACGTACAACAATTTTATGTATAATTTTGACTTATATTCATGAATTTTAATTTTTAATTACTTTATTTAAGGACTTCATCATTAGGCATTTGACAAATGTTAATATTTGGACCAATGTTGTACAACTTGACCACTGACTAATTACCCGATTAATATTGTCTATCAAATTAAAGTTGACTAAATGTTTCATAAATTTAATATAATAATTTGACCAAGGTTTAATAAATTAATGTAATAATTCAGTTATATTCTATAATGTAAGGTAATGACTTGACATATTTTTATTGTAATGATTTAACTGATGCAACAAAAAAATTTCGTAATATTTTGAGACTAGTAGAATAATCCAAATAACATAAACTATTGTACACCTTATGGGTATGTTACTATGCTACTATTATAATATATATAACATCTATTGTCAACATGTAACAAACAATAAATGAATTTGAATTTGATAGTAACGATGTTTTGTTCACTACGAGTGGACACCCAGTAGTCCAAATCTTTATTCCAGTATACACGATCTTTTTACTAAATTGATTAGTAAATGTAAACAAAGTCAAAGTCAAAGTCAAAGTCAAAGTCAAAATCATTTATTTCAATTAGGCCAGAATGGCACTTTTGAACGTCAAAATAAAATTAATATTAAAAGTGAAGCTATTTGCTCATTCCAAGGTGTAGATTCCTATGGAGAAGAACGAGCAAGAAACTCCATAGGTTACTCTTTTTCAATCAGGTTCACAATACAATTTATTACTAGTTACATAGTTTTGCTGTTTGGATTGTGCGAGAACAATGTAACACCAAAATCCAGTCAAAGTGATCAAGAAAGAAAATATCCTTAAGAACAATAATACAGTCTGGAGCTGACAACAATAGGTATATCAAACTATTTTTAAAATTGTTTTCAACAATTAAAAGAATTTCTAATTTAGATCAACGTTTACTATTAATAACATTCACAGTGAGGAACAATTAAACAATATGTAATTACTACAACTAATTTTATTTTTATACAAATTTTATATTCACAAACATTTAACACAAATTGCTACAAGAAAGAGATACATATATAATTATACATATTTACAAACCACAGCGTTAAATATCATATTATATTATCAATCATCATTAATAAGTACGCCGGTGTCTACTGAACTTAATCGAGTACTGCGGTAAGAGCCGCGATCTATTTCTAATTCCAGGTCAGAATAGTGACCGCTGTCCACAGAGTTCATCCACATCGGGAACCTGTCCGGCTCGACTGCCACCGGCTGCTCCTTGAAGTATTCGTGCTCTAATGCAGCGGCTGCTGTTATTCGTCTTGCAGGACAGTAAGTTAAAAATCCTTCCAGTAAGGATAAACCGCTATCGGAAAGATCTTTGCTGCTTATCTTTTTGCGCAACCCGCCCGGTACATAGTTATCAAACATGATGTTTCTTACCGGCGGTAACGAGCTGTAGCCGGGCCAAATTGTGTCAGACGGCGTACCCAAATCCATGAATATCTTCTTCAACTGATTCAACTCAGATTTGCCAGGGAACAGTGGTGACAAGGTAATTAATTCAGCAAATATACACCCAACACTCCACATGTCTATAGGAGTTGAGTATTCTGGGCTAAGCAGCAGAATTTCAGGCGCACGGTACCACCGTGTGACCACGCCCGGGGTATATTGCTGAAGAGGGAATCCATATTCTCGAGCCCATCCAAAATCTGCCACCTTCAGAACACCATCTTCAGACAACAGTATGTTATCGGTTTTGAGATCTCTATGTAGAATGTGATGGACGTGAAGATGTTGTACCGCCCTCAATAGTTGCGTCATCAAGCATTTGACGTGTCCCGGGGAGAATATTCGAAGATTTAGCCGCATTGTCTCCAAGAAACATTTTAACTGGTGCGGCACGTATTCCATTAATATAAATATTTCGTCATTACTAGAGCCCACCACTATCTCCCGCCCTGCGACAATATTAGGATGTCGTAATTTGAGTAGGGTGTTCAGCTCCCTCTGAGCAGCAATGGAGAATCCTTCGCTTTCGTTCAGATCTTTAAGTCGTTTCAGAGCAACTATTTCATCTGTCGACTTATCGCGCGCTCTGTATACAACGCCGTATGATCCTTCGTCAATTGTATTCAGATATTCGAACTCTTCAATAAACCGACTGTTCTGTAACGCTGAATGGAAGGATGGTTCAGCAGCAGTAGGTTGTTTTCGTTCTTCTTTAATCTTCTTCCATTTCTTCTCACTGTGGCTCGCTTTTTCTCTCCGGGCATCGTTTTTGTATCTGTACAATATTCTTTTTTTCAGACCATGTATCACTTGATGAGGTTTTGGAAGTACAGCTTTGGGTGGTGTGCGTAGCGAGGTATCAGCATTGTCGATTACGTTTAGAGAATCCATTGTCAGTTCGATAGTATACAATCACTTCACTTCACTTCAAAATGTGTTGAGTAGTAACGTTTGCAGTCTAAACTGTAAGTGGGCTCGTTCTTTAAGGTCCTGCCCTTATATAGGCCCCAAAAATACCACGCATCCTGAGAGATAATGACCACTTAATGGGCTTATTCATAGTAACACAATAGGGTAGTTCACAATTAGTTTGAATCGGTACAATATTTTTGCTATGCCTAAAACTATTATTATTACTTTGTTCATTTTGACGAGATAAATACTTTGGTTGATACAATTTGATTTTGTTTAATAATTATTAACCTGTAATTGTTGTACAAATGTACAGACTCGTACCTACTTACTAAAAATGAAAATGATTAAATAAAATAAACTAATTAAAACTAGGGAATGCAATTTACTAGATTGCGGGATTACTGTTGAGCATGAAACTCTTCACTTATGTAGTTAATAATAAATTATATTCTATCTTAATATTCAACTTAACTCGCGGCTTCAAATATCTACTAACATATCTTTTCCTCCATTTTGAGTAAAAAATTAATCTGGAGTGTTAATTTCATATCTATATGATACGATTTTCTCTAAAAGCAAGATTCAGTGGTTCCATAAAAAAGCTTGACCTCATGTTATATTACCTTCTTTTCAAGCCAGAACTAAGTAACGCTTTTACCTGACTGCTATATAGACAATAAGATGAATTATTATTGTGGTTCAAGGTTCCCATGCATGTGGTTTATTTATATGGTACCAAGGCTTTGTCTGGGCTACTGTTTTACCTGCTTTGAGAAGTTTGAGAACTTCTTTATCTGAAATGCTTAACTTTCTTTAAACAATTGTAATTGTTCCGACGGTGTTTTTTTTACTACGAATGGACACCCAGTAGTCGAAAACTGTATTCCATTATACGCAATCTTTTCACTAGATTGATAAGTAAAAGTAAACAAATAGGCACGTCATACTATTTTTCATTATTGATATACAGGGTGTCCCTGAAATCGTCGATCAAATGGCACCAGGTAAACGACAAGGTTCCAACAGTAATCAAAATAATATTTTGAAAAATCCAAGTCCGATAGTTTTTGAATTACAATGTTATCTACGAAAAAGTACACCCTGAGCCAGTCGATTCATGAATGTCGATTCTTGTTGCTACAATTCTTTATTTTTTCGTCTGTATTTTTGCTTACATTATCCTGAATAGTGCTTCAGTATTATGGAACCATAAAAAATCCTCATCTTTAAACGGGTCTCATCCTTATAGGCGGTCTCCGACTGTGGTGATATGGCTAGCAAAACCCAGGCGTGTCTATTCTCTGCCAATCGGAGTCAATTTCCGCTGACTCCTACTTTCCGAAATGTATCTGTTCCGATAGCTGATCATCTTGAGCTTCGTGGCGTAACTCTGACACCCACACTCAACTTTGGCTCATATATAAGAGTTTGACTCTTATATATGAGCCAGCGCAACTGGCTGGTAGGAAGTTGGGTATCCTATGGAGGGTGAGACGGTACTTCACGCCGAAGCAATTGCTGAGCCTGTACCAGGCGCAAGTTCGGTCTTGATGGAGTACTGCTCTTATCTTTGGGACGGTTCGGCTAAATATCAGCTGGACGCGCTAGAGCACATCGAGAGGCGTGCCAAGAGGCTCATAAACGATGATGCGCTTGTGGAGGCCCGGCTTCAAGGCATAGATACATTTATATAGTGTGCGGGTGAATTGCACAACTTGATTCCCCCTAGTCCTTTCCATCATCATACCACAAGACAATCGGCGAAGCGTCACCAATTTATGATAGATATCCCACCCACACACACGAAGCGCTTCGCAATTCTTTGCCAGTGTGGCGACACTAATGTGTTGACATTTTTTATGTGTTCTCAAGTGTGCAGCTGCGCCTGCGACCCAATAGCGTTAGCACGCCAGTCGTCTCCAAGCTTTGGTGTTAACCAGTAATATTTTGTAATATTAGATTAGTTGTGAATTGAGTATTTCTTAGAACAATATAAACACAAAGTTTTACCAATTTTATATTGGACTTTCATTAAACTCACGAACTATTCTGGAGTCAAGTGAATTGAAGGGTATAACCTGGGTGTATCAAGGCCCGAGTGAATAGGTTGGTTGGCTATGGTCGACGTGCTCCATCGTAGGTCGCATCATCGCTTACCACCAGGCGAGATAGTGGTCAAACTTCAGTCCCATTTAATATTTATATAAAAATAACTTCGTATCGTGTAAATTTGTTTTCCCACTAATGTTCGATGTTCGAACATTTGAAGACCAAAATGACATAATTAATTAATAGCCACGTATCTATCTATGTAATGTAAACTCCCTGTCATTTGAAGTCTGTGAACTTGAAGCAACGCAGAGCATCAATCAAAGTTCATAGATACTAAGCCAGCATGAAGTTGAATGAAATGCTCAAAGATAGGTTTTAGTCTTCAAAAAATACTATTACTAATTTTGAACATATTTTTAGCACATGTCTTGTGCTTGTGCCAGCTTCTCATATCTAAATGCAATTCTTGTCCGAACCAAAGTTCATGATTCGATTCAGTGGTTCCATAAAATCTTGACAAAGTGTTGTACTACCTTCTATTGAAGCCAGAACTAAGTAACACTTTCACCTGACTGCTATATAGACAATAAGATGAATTATTATCTATTATGGTTCAAGGTTCCCATGCATGTGGTATATTTATATGGTACCAAAGCTTTGTCTGGGTTACTGTTTTACCCGCTTTGAAAATTTCTTTATCTGAAATGCTTAACTTTCTTTCAACAATTGTAATTGTTCCGACTACTGTAATTATCTTATTTAAAGTTCTTTGTTAATAGCAATGGTGTTTTGTTTACTACGAGTGGCCACCCAGTAGTCGAAATCTTTATTCCATTATACGCAATCTTTTCACAAGATTGATAAGTAAAAGTAAATAAATAGGTACGTCATACTATTTTTCATTATTGATATACATGGTGTCCCTGAAATCGTCAATCAAATGGCACCTGATGTTCGGCAAGGTTCCAACAGTAATCAGAAAAATATTAAAAATAATCCAAGTCCGATAGTTTTTGAATAACAATTACTTATTATATGTGTTATCTAAGTGTGTTTAAGTGTTGGTGAGCCATGCTTCGTCACGAATGGGCCGGCTCGACCGGAGTGATACCACGGTCTCACAGGAAACCGACGTGAAGCAATGCTTGCGTTCTGTATCGTCGTGTGAGTGAGGTTACCGGAGGCCCAATTACCCTCCTCTCTAGTCTACCGAATCCCTGAATCCTCCACAATCCTCAAATTCCCCATCCCTAAAAGGCCGGTAACGCACTTGTAACGCCTTGGTATTTTGGGTGTCCATGGGCGGCACCGATTGCTTACCATCAGGTGATCCGTTTGATCGTTTACCAGCTCATGCTATAAAAAAAACACCTACGAAAAAGCCCTGAGCCAGTCTTTCGATTCTTGTTGCTACAATTATATATTTTTTCGTCTGTATTTTTGCTTATATTGTCCTGAGTAGTGCTTTAGTATTATGGAATCATAAATTCTGAGCCAACTGCTTCAGTACTCTCAATAAAATATTCGCTTTAGTTTAAGTGTCTATACCTAAAAAATATACTGCGGTAGTAGTGGCAAATTTCACCAAAGTTGGCGCATTTAATAAGGATTCTGAAATGGTGTACCACTCCCTACATTGTTTCTTAAATTTGACACAAAAATACTTTTCAACGAATAAAGTCATGATTCACTCGCAGCATTCGTCGGCAATATTGTCGCTAGAGGAACACATGCTGTGGATCACATTTCACTAAAAAAGAATACTTGATGTTTAACACCATAATGCATGGTAATGTGTCGTCAAATCAGGCAGACGTAGCAGCGAGCGGCGCGATGTCGGCGCGGCGGCGTCGTGTGCACAGCATGGCGGTGCGAAGGTGACGCGGTGGTGTCCCAGTGTGCACAAGTCCTTTGCACGTTTAAACAACTTATTCTATCAAAAGAAATTGAGTTTGAAGGATCCTCTAATCAAACTACGAGGTCCTGACTGACGGGTTACTACTACCGAAAATTTTAACGAACGAAATTTGATGCATGGTATGTTACTTCTTTCCATACAACTGGAGTTGAGTATCAAATATTATTCAGATAGACGTACGTGATGCACAGACTTGTTCCTTTAGTGACAATTTTGCCGACGAATATTTCAAACAAAATCATGAGTAAAATGATGATGTGGTTTAATAAGAGGTCCTCGTTGATTTCCAACATGTTCAGCAATAGCTAGTGGATACGAGATTCTTAGGTGCGCTTTGGGCACCCACGTTAGAAAAAAATGTACTAAGTCCAAATAAATTGTTCGACACGGAGTTTCGTTGAAAACTATTTTTTTGCTTGGAATTTAAGAAATAATGATGGAAGTGATATTAATCATTTTAGAATCTTTAATACATGGTGCAACTTTGGTAAAATATGCCACTACTACCGCAATACAATTTTTTTCAGTACAGGCACTTAACCTGAGGTGAACATTTTTGAACCTCTATTATTAGTATTCACAGTGAGGAACAAGTAAACAACGAGTAATTACTACAGTTTTTTTTATTTTATACAAATTTTACATTCACAGAGATTTAACACAGGCTACACGAGAGAGATATACACAACATTAAAACTAAAATCTCAAACTATTCTTATAACTATCACTAAAATAAAATAATACAACACTTTAAACAATGACAAAGTTGTAATATTATAATATCAAACGTCACAAGTGTAAAAAGGGGTTGTTACATTGTACAGTGGCATAATGTGCACCTCTGCTTATCTCAAGTTATTTTCGTTTTATTTTTAGTATTACCCACATTGATAATTAATTAAATATTTTAGTAGAAAACATTTCTATGTACCGCCAGCATGCTCATACTCTGTACTTTAATTTTAAGTTAGTTTTCTCCCATCTTAAGTGAATTGTATTCTTTCTAAGAGAAATAAAATTCTTAAATCAGAGTTCTAAGAAAAATATCATTTAAGAATATAATTAATAGCTTTGACCGTGCAACAAAGTCTCTTCAGATGCGAGGGAAAAATATTTTTAGTGTCTTAATTACCACGTTCTGTCGCGGAGAACCTAAAGGGTTACCGGGGCTCCGGATCGACGTGCAGGAGAAGGAACGGGTTGGTTGTTAGTCAGTAAGAGCCCTCCCGCCTCACCCAGGCGGGAGAAATTATTCGATGATTTGCCCCGCCTTAAAAAATATTCAACGTTCTAAAGAATTAGTTCTTGGTATTTGTTAATGACCTATTTGTAACAGTCACATATTTTATCCCTCACTATACCTCTATTTATACTTGTGTAATATATCTAAGTATTTCTAAGTATTTCAAACATCTATATTATCTAAGTATTTCAAACACTAAAATGCGAAATAGTAATATTGTGGATTGATTTAGTAATATACCTATTTGATATTCTTGCGCTTTGGACTGCTGTACCCTGAAATATTATACAAATACTAGCTGAGCCGACGAACTTCGTGTCGGGACGACGTGCTCCATTTTAGATCGCATCATCGCTTATCACCAGGCGAGATCGTGGTCAAACGTCAGCCCATCATATATATAAAAATAACTTCGTATCGTGTAAATTTGTTTTCCCACTAATGTTCGATGTTCGAACATTTGAAGACCAAAATGACATAATTAATAAAATAGTCACGTATCTATCTATGTAATGTAAACTCCCTGTGATTGGTTGTCATTTGAAGTCTGTGAACTTGAAGCTTTGAAGCAACGCAGAGCATCAATCAAAGTTCATAGATACTAAACCAGCATGAAGTTGAATGAAATGCTCAAAGATAGGTTTTAGTCTTCAAAAAATACTATTACTAATTTTGAACATATTTTTAGCACATGTCTTGTGCTTGTGCCAGCTTCTCATATCTAAATGCAATTCTTGTCCGAACCAAAGTTCATGATTCGATTCAGTGGTTCCATAAAATCTTGACAAAGTGTTGCACTACCTTCTATTGAAGCCAGAACTAAGTAACAATTTTACCCGACTGCTATATAGACAATAAGATGAATTATTATCTATTATGGTTCAAGGTTCCCATGCATGTGGTATATTTATACGGTACCAAGGCTTTGTCTGGGCTACTGTTTGTACCTGCTTTGAAAATTTCTTTATCTAAAACCCTTAACTTTCTTTAACAATTATAATTGTTTGGACTATTGTAAGTAACTTATTTAAAGTTCTTTGTTAATAGTAATAGTGTTTTGTTTATTACGAGTGGACACCCAGTAGTGCAAATCTTTATTCCAGTATACACGATCTTTTTACTAAATTGATAAGTAAATGTAAACAAATAGGTATGTCAAACTATTTTTAAAATTGTGTTCAACAATTATAAGAATTTTTAATTTAGATCAACGTTTACTATTAATAACATTCACAGTGAGGAACAATTAAACAAAATGTAATTACTACAACTAATTTTATTTTTATACAAATTTTATATTCACAAACATTTAACACAAATTGCTACAATAAAGAGATACATATATATACATATTTACAAACAACAGCATTAAATATCATATTATATTATCAATCATCAATAATAAGTACGCCGGTGTCTACTGAACTTAATCGAGTACTGCGGTAAGAGCCGCGATCTATTTCTAATTCCAGGTCAGAATAGTGACCGCTGTCCACAGAGTTCATCCACATCGGGAACCTGTCCGGCTCGACTGCCACCGGCTGCTCCTTGAAGTATTCGTGCTCTAATGCAGCGGCTGCTGTTATTCGTCTTGCAGGACAGTAAGTTAATAATCCTTCCAGTAAGGATAAACCGCTATCGGAAAGATCTTTGCTGCTTATCTTTTTGCGCAACCCGCCCGGTACATAGTTATAAAAAATGATGTTTCTTACCGGTGGTAACGAGCTGTAGCCGGGCCAAATTGCATCAGACGGCGTACCCAAAACCATAAAAATCTTGTTCAACTGGTCTAACTCAGATTTGCCAGGGAACAGTGGTGACAAGGTAATTAATTCAGCAAATATACACCCAACACTCCACATGTCTATAGGAGTTGAGTATTCTGGGCTAAGCAGCACAAGTTCAGGCGCACGGTACCACCGTGTGACCACGCCCGGGGTATATTGCTGAAGAGGGAATCCATATTCTCGAGCCAATCCAAAATCTGCCACCTTCAGAACACCATCTTGAGACAACAGTATGTTAGCGGTTTTGAGATCTCTATGTAGAATGTGATGGACGTGAAGATGTTGTACCGCCCTCAATAGTTGCGTCATCAAGCATTTGACGTGTCCCGGGGAGAATATTCGAAGATTTAGCCGCATTGTCTCCAAGAAACATTTTAACTGGTGCGGCACGTATTCCATTAATATAAATATTTCGTCATTACTAGAGCCCACCACT
Organism: Spodoptera picta; assembly: GCA_038387885.1. Classification (NCBI taxonomy): domain Eukaryota; kingdom Metazoa; phylum Arthropoda; class Insecta; order Lepidoptera; family Noctuidae; genus Spodoptera; species Spodoptera picta. The sequence goes on from JAZHFQ010000065.1 coordinate 21,297, forward strand.
ATCTCCCGCCCTGCGACAATATTAGGATGTCGTAATTTGAGTAGGGTGTTCAGCTCCCTCTGAGCAGCAATGGAGAATCCTTCGCTTTCGTTCAGATCTTTAAGTCGTTTCAGAGCAACTATTTCATCTGTCGACTTATCGCGAGCTCTGTATACAACGCCGTATGATCCTTCGTCAATTGTATTCAGATATTCGAACTCTTCAATAAACCGACTGTTCTGTAACGCTGAATGGAAGGATGGTTCAGCAGCAGTAGGTTGTTTTCGTTCTTCTTTAATCTTCTTCCATTTCTTCTCACTGTGGCTCGTTTTTTACGCACTTGCCGAGAATCCTGGCAATGTTGTATAGCTTTTGTGTGGGTCATGGTTACTTGCCGAGCGAGATGATTCGGACAATAGTGGTACCTATTATTAAGAACAAAACGGGAGACATCGCAGACACAGGTAACTATAGGCCCATATCATTGGCTACGGTAATATCAAAAGTATTTGACAGCTTGGTTAATACACAATTGAACAAATGTATAGAACTTCATGATAACCAGTTCGGGTTTAGACCTGGATTGTCAACTGAGAGCGCAATATTGTGTCTTAAGCAGGCTGTCTCGTATTATACCCGGCGTGGTACAGGTGTACCACGCCGGGTATACACTGGCTGGGGCTGGGCGCTGGGGAGCTGGGGAGCTGGGGAGCGGCTGGGGGTACACAGGTGTGTACGCTTGCTTTCTCGACCTATCCAGGGCCTTTGATCTGGTTTCTTATGAGGGGTTGTGGAAAAAGTTGGAGAGATCAAAATTACCATCTGAAATAATAGACATTTTGAAATTTTGGTATGGAAATCAGAGCAACTATGTGCGATGGGCCGGGGCTTTGTCTCGTGCATACGGGTTGGAGTGCGGGGTGAGACAGGGGGGGTTGAGTTCACCTACGCTGTTCAACCTATATGTGAACGGGCTGATTGACGAGTTGAGTAGCATTAGGGTCGGCTGTTTTATTGATGGTGTCTGTGTCAATAATATTAGTTACGCGGATGACATGGTGCTGCTGAGCGCGTCGATCTGTGGCCTAAGGAAACTTGTGCAGAAATGTGAAGAGTATGCAAAGTCACATGGACTTATTTACAATTGCAAAAAGTCGGAAGTTATGGTCTTTGGGGCTGGGGGTAAAAGTCCTGAAAATACACCACCTATATTTCTTAATAGAATGCCTTTAAACATAGTGTATAAGTTTAAATATCTGGGTCATATATTGACCCCCGACCTCAAGGACGATACAGACATTGAACGTGAGCGGAGAGCGTTGTCTGTTAGGGCAAACATGATAGCTCGCAGGTTTGCAAGGTGTTCACTTGAAGTCAAGCTCACCCTCTTCAGGGCATACTGTACTAACTTTTATACATGCAGCCTGTGGGCTAAGTTTGCGCAGAGGTCATACAGTGCTCTCCGTGTTCAATATAATAATGCATTTAGGGTGCTGGTGGGGCTGCCCCGCTTCTGTAGCGCATCAGGAATGTTTGCAGATGCACACATAGACTGTTTTTATGCAACAATGCGCAAAAGGTATGCTTCCCTAGTGAGCAGGGTGCGGGCCAGCTCCAACAGTATCCTGAGCATGATTGCGAGCAGACTGGACTGCATATACATGGGACGATGTAATGCCATTTCCCATGGATTAATGTAGGATGTAATAATATCAAACTTTTATTGCACTATCAAACAATTGTGATTACATACTAACATAGATGTAAGTTTTACTAACATTTTGTGAGTCTTGGTTACTTTAAATAAATGATTTATTATTATTATTATTAAATAAAGTGTTACACTTTGAGAACGTTTTAGTACCTCTATATTAATCAACTGACGTCAAAACAGAGGGGGTTGAAGCCGGTTTTTTGTAACGTATTTTATAAAAGAATTATTATTTTTTACCTATACTTTATTAATATATCAACCATGGCTTGCATACCAGCCATTTTTACTATTTGCATAATGAATACAAATCCCAGACAAACGTAGTTAAGAATTTACAAGCTATTTGTATTACAAAAATCCCTGATTGAAAATTTTCAAGTTGGCGTAGTAGTTTCGGAGTCTACTTAATGATATATTTTATGTAATATTAGTATAGACTCATTTGGAACCATTCTGCGATCGTTACGTTTGGTGACGGTAATAATTCAGTTTGATCGTTTTATTGTTACAATTTATTAGTATTTTATAGTCATTAGGAATCACTTTACCAATTAGGTCAGTTGTAGGCCACGGCTGTATGAATATGGAGGTGTTTCAAAATACTACACAGACATTGTCTGTTAAAGTCGTTTTCATGAATACAGTAGATAAAGATGTGCGAGCAATACTTTTACCACTAAACTTGATGCAATATTTGATGTTCTGTCCAAAATATCGCAGCAAAATTGATTTTATAATACCAAATAGTTTCATAGCTGGCGTTGTGTCTCTGATTATTAATATAGTGTTCATAGTTACATTCGCATACAGCTTATATGCAACTAATTACTTTGGTCCAAAAATACCGAAGGAATTAGTTTACTCTTGTTCATGACTGTGTACGACAACATCATCTATTCTTTTGGTATTGTCTTGAATTTTGTGATTGGGATTATTCAAAGTAAAAAATCTATTAGAATCGTTATAACCTGTCAAGAAGTACACAGGTTCCTTGATAATAAAATCAATACCAAGCACACTATCATCTGGAAGTGGCTCGTTGTGTTACTGGTGGTAATACCCAATATCATTTACCATATGACTTTCTCTTTATGTATGTGTGTGTGTGTAAAGAATTAGTTAATGACCTATTTGTAACAGTTACATATTTTATCGCTCACTATATTTATACTTGTGACTATTAATATTATCTGAGTATTTCAAACACTAAAATGCCAAAGAGTAATATTGTGGATTGATTTAGTAATATAACTATTTGGTATTCTTGCGTTTAGGACTGCTGTTTCCTGAAATATTATAGAAATACTAGCTGAGCCTAAGAACTTTATGTCGGGACGACGTGCTCCATCGTAGACCGCATCATCGCTTATCACCAGGCGAGATCGTGGTGAAACGTCGGCCCATCATATATATAAAATAACTTCGTATCGTGTAAATTTGTTTCCCCACTAATGTTCGATGTTCGAACATTTCAAGACCAAAATAACATGACGTCTTGTGTCAACTTTTCTTCCCTAAAAGCATCCTTTTCCCTAGACCTCGTGTTATATTACCTTCTATTGAAACCAGAAATAAAGATATTATTGACACTTTTACCTGATTACTATTAAAGCAAAGTTCCCGTGCATGTGGTATATTTATATGGTACCAAGGCTTTGTCTGGGTTACTCTTTTACCTGCTTTGAGAACTTCTTTATCTGAAATGCTGAACTTTCTTTCAACAAATATTATAATTGTTCGGACTTCTGTAAGTAGCTTATTTAAAGTTCTTTGTTAATATAGTAATAGTGTTTTGTTTACTACGGGTGGACACCAGTGCCGGATTTATATTGTTTATGAGTGTAGGCAACTTTTTTCCGCCGCCCCATGTATCTACTTACCTTTCTAAAATAATAATTTACCATTAGGTAATTGTAGTATACTGCATGAAACATGAAACAAGACTTAGGTACTTATATTTTTTACGGGACTTTAATAGCAAAATCTAGAGGTACAGACTGAGCTATTTCTCTCGGGAGGTAATACAGCTAATTTCCTACAAAATGAGACCTGAGGTCCTTATTCCGAAAGTGGCTAGTTTCTGAGATATTCAACATTTTTGGTTTTGGTGCAAAAATCCCGAACTAATTGCAATCACAAAAACAGGCACCGACTTCTAACCTATCGATGGGTGGATAACCTATCAGTAGTTTTCGAACTCGGTATTTTAAACACAGTTTTTGTTTTTATTTTCTTGCTTTTTAGTTTAACATAACATAACATAAAATCACGCCTAATTATCCCCGAAGGATTAGGCAGAGGTGCACATTTCGGCACTTTTCACTATCTATGTTATAAGTCCCATGTAATAGGGGGTGAGCCTATTGTCATGTACTGGGCACATTTCCAGACTCCATGCTACTACTGAGATTTTAAAAAACCCAGTAATACTTTTCCCGACCCGGGAATCGAACCCGGGAACCCCTTGCCCGGCAGTCGCACTTGCGACCACTCGGCCAACGAGGCAATCGCTTGCAGCAAAAAATAGAACAACATCGAAACACAACAAAAGATATGGATGCATAATGTTCTGTGGGTGCAATCAACCAAAATCTGGAATTTTGATAGAAGTTATACAAAGGCTGATATCTTGAGAACAATTAAGTTGGGGATATGGGGTTCCTGAATCAAATCGGTTAGGAATAATGGATACTACCACCACGTAAATGATTTAGGTCGACTTATCCCGTAACCCTGTGTAGACCCAGTATACTACGTATATCCCACATGGGTGCAAAGTTGTCATCATAACAAATTATTAAAGCCCAAACACCAAGTCGCTACTGTCAGCCGTTGAGGAGTTCCCTTAACTATCATACTCCTTCATCATCCGGCCCCAAATGACAATTATACCTCATTTAGGTGTAAAGTTCTCAGTAATACAAAATAATCAAGCCCAAACATCAGGTAGCTACTGTTAACCGTTGAGGAGTTCCCTTAGCTATCATACTACTTCATCATCAGGCCCTAATGACAATCACATCCCATCTAGATGTAAAGATCTTTTCAGTACAAATAAATTACACAAATCCTCGAGGAGTTCCCTCGACTGTCTCTTGACTCCATCATCATAACAAATCCACACCTTCATCAAATTGTAGTAGTTTTAAATACTATATAAAAAATTTACAAACGCTCTCGCCGCCCATACAATTGGGATGACGATTAAAAATCTAATTAGTCCGTAAGTTAGCTATTTAAAAAATATTAGACACATATTTTTTTATTTAGTCGTATAATAAAACAATATTTAGATAAAACGAATCAAAGTTTAGGAGTGGGGGCTAAAACGTCATTTCTACGTATAAAATGTACATAAAAGTGACGTCACACGACATTTCAAATCAATATATCGTGGAAAGTATTCGTTTCCGTAAGAAAATAAAAAATACGTGTGTAATGATTTAAAATAATCTACCAGACGGACATTAAAATAATTTGTCGTCTACCCTATTCTGAAAAGTTCCCCTCGGTTTCTATGGGATCCCATCATCAGATCCTGACGTGGTGGAAATTGGACCACCCCGAAAGTATGACCTTTCCAACAAAAAAAAATTTATCAAAATCCGTCCACAAACGCAAAAATACAAAAACATACAGCCGAATGATAACTAGGAAGTTACTTCCTAAAAAGGAGGACCTTTTTAGGAAGTCGGTTAAAAAACTACTGGTTTGATTTAAGTTGTTTACATTTTTGTCAGTTGACCTATGACAATTTTTCACGCGCTCTAGGAAAAACGCCTCTTCACAGAACAATTTGTAGCCGGAGTGGAAAGAGCAATGTGTACAGCTATATCCAAGTTGGGATAAACATTGGACAGAGATCAGAGATTGATTTCTCAAAATTGATGAGAGCCGCATTTTTCTCATCTGTCCCTCACTAGGTTTCGATAGGAATGAGTTTATATAGGGATTTCTTTAAGTACCTATGAAAAACATGATAAAATCAGTGAACGTGATTTGCTTTTATAGTCTGAAATCGAGTGACCGTCCTCTAAAATCTGCCGCCCCTCTAAGACGCTGCCGCCCCTAGGCCGCGGCCTATACGGCCTATTTATATTAAAATTAATAAAGAAACCTTGGTTTACGATGTAAATTACACCAGAGCAAAACTGCGCATTTCTCAGTATCTACTATCATTAAGTTATGAAAAAAGCGAGGATTTGTTGATTGTCATGAAATAAATAATATATAGATATAAATAGATAATAATTATTTTAATAAATGCAAGTATAAGGTTAGTGTTTCCTAAATTATGTATACATACCTCTACATATTTAGGTTTTGTAATATTTACTGTAAAAATAATATTGTTAAGGCTTAGTTATATTATCCTAATGTATAATGCACGCGACCACAAAGCCTGTGGTACAGATTTAATTCTATACAGGCATTGTATTGTAACCTACCTAGAATAGTTAAATAATAAGCTTAGATTAAGTACATATATGTGAACAAAATGGAAATAAATATATTTGTTTGTTTGTTTGTTTGTTTGTTTGTTTGTTTATTTATTTATAAATCCAGCACTGGTGGACACCCAGTAGTCGAAATCTTTATTCCATTATACGCACCATTTTACTAGATTGATTAGTAAAAGTAAACAAATAGGTACGTATATAGTTAATTATGGCAAAAAATTAATCGTATGTAGAGGTATATATATACATACGATAAAACCGACCTTAAATATATATTTAAGGTCGGTTTTAAAAGAATTTCTAATTCAGATCAACGTTTACTATTAGTAACATTCACAGTGAGGAACAATTAAACAAAATGTAATTACTACAACTAATTTTATTTTTATACAAATATTATATTCACAAACATTTAACACAAATTGCTACAATAAAGAGATACATATATATACATATTATTACAAACAACAGTATTAAATGTCATATAATATGATCAAACGTCAATAATAAGTACGCCGGTGTCTACTGAACTTAATCGAGTACTGCGGTAAGAGCCGCGATCTATTTCTAATTCCAGGTCAGAATAGTGACCGCTGTCCACAGAGTTCATCCACATCGGGAACCTGTCCGGCTCGACTGCCACCGGCTGCTCCTTGAAGTATTCGTGCTCTAATGCAGCGGCTGCTGTTATTCGTCTTGCAGGACAGTAAGTTAATAATCCTTCCAGTAAGGATAAACCGCTATCAGAAAGATTTTTGCTGCTTATCTTTTTGTGCAACCCGCCCGGTAGATATTTATCAAAAATGATGTTTCTTACCGGCGGCGGTAACGAGCTGTAGCCGGGCCAAATTGCATCAGACGGCGTACCCAAAACCATAAAAATCTTGTTCAACTGGTCTAACACAGATTTGCCAGGGAACAGTGGTGACAAGGTAATTAATTCAGCAAATATACACCCAACACTCCACATGTCTATAGGAGTTGAGTATTCTGGGCTAAGTAGCAGAACTTCGGGCGCACGGTACCACCGTGTGCCCACGCCCGGGGTATATTGCTGAAGAGCGAATCCATATTCTCGAGCCAATCCAAAATCTGCCACCTTCAGAACACCATCTTGAGACAACAGTATGTTAGCGGTTTTGAGATCTCTATGTAGAATGTGATGGACGTGAAGATGTTGTACCGCCCTCAATAGTTGCGTCATCAAGCATTTGACGTGTCCCGGGGAGAATATTCGAAGATTTAGCCGCATTGTCTCCAAGAAACATTTTAACTGGTGCGGCACATATTCCATTAATATAAACATTTCGTCATTACTAGAGCCCACCACTATCTCCCGCCCTGCGACAATATTAGGATGTCGCAATTTGAGTAGGGTGTTCAGCTCCCTCTGAGCAGCAATGGAGAATCCTTCGCTTTCGTTCAGATCTTTAAGTCGTTTCAGAGCAACTATTTCATCTGTCGACTTATCGCGAGCTCTGTATACAACGCCGTATGATCCTTCGTCAATTGTATTCAGATATTCGAACTCTTCAATGAACCGACTGTTCTGTAACGCTGAATGGAAGGATGGTTCAGCAGCAGTAGGTTGTTTTCGTTCTTCTTTAATCTTCTTCCATTTCTTCTCACTGTGGCTCGTTTTTTCTCTCCGGGCATCGTTTCTGTATCTGTACAATATTATTTTTTTCAGACCATGTACCACTTGATGAGGTTTTGGAAGTACAGCTTTGGGTGGTGTGCGTAGCGAGGAATCAGCATTGTCGATTACGTTTAGAGCACCCATTGTCAGTTCGATAGTATACAATCACTTCACTTCACTTCAAAATGTGTTGAGTAGTAACGTTTGCAGTCTAAACTGTAAGTGAGCTCGTTCTTTAAGGTCCTGCCCCTATATAGGCCCTAAAAAATACCACGCATCCTGAGAGATAATGACCACTTAATGGGCTTATTCATAGTAACACAATAGGGTAGTTCACAATTAGTTTGAATCGGTACAATATTTTTGCTATGCCTAAAACTATTATTATACAATTTGGTTTTGTTTAATAATAAGATAAGTTATGTACAGACTCGTACCTACTTACTAAAAATGAAAATGATTAAATAAACTAAACTAATAAAAACTAGGGAATGCAAGTTACTATTCTATCCTAATATTCAACTTAATTCGCGGCTTCAAATATCTACTAATATATCTTTTCCTCCATTTTGAATAAAAAAATAATCTGCAGTGTTAATTTCATATCTATATGATACGATTTTCTCTAAAAGCAAACCTTTTCCCTACCAAAGTTCGTGATTCGATTCAGTGGTTTCATATAAAAGCTTGACCTCGTCTTATATTACCTTCTTTTGAAGCCAGAACTAAGTAACGCTTTTACCTGACTGCTATATAGACAATAAGATGAATTATTATTGTGGTTCAAGGTTCCCATGCATGTGGTATATTTATATGGTACCAGGGCTTTGTCCGGCCTACTGTTTTACCCCTGCTTTGAGAACTTCTTTATCTGAAATGCTTAACTTTCTTTTAACAATTGTAATTGTTCCGACGGTGTTTTCTTTACTACGAGATGACACCCAGTAGTCGAAATCTTTATTCCATTAAACGCAATCTTTTCATTACATTGATAAGTAAAAGTAAATAAATAGGCACGTCATACTATTTTTCATTATTGATATACAGGGTGTCCCTGAAATCGTCGATCAAATGGCACCAGGTAATCGACAAGGTTCCAACAGTAATCAGAAAAATATTAAAAAAAAATCCAAGTCCGATAGTTTTTGAATTACAATGACTTATGTGTTATCTACGAAAAAGTACACCCTGAGCCAGTCGATTCATGAATGTCGATTCTTGTTGCTACAATTCTTTATTTTTTCGTCTGTATTTTTGCTTACATTATCCTGAATAGTGCTTCAGTATTGTGGAACCATAAAGAATCCTCATCTTTAAACGGGTCTCATCCTTATAGGCGGTCTCCGACTGGGGTGATATGGCTAGCAAAACCCAGGCGTGTCTATTCTCTGCCAATCGGAGTCAATTTCCGCTGACTCCTACTTTCCGGAATGTATCCGTTCCGATAGCTGATCATCTTGAGCTTCTTGGTGTAACTCTGACACCCACACTCAACTTTGGCGCATATATAAGAGTCAAAAGCGCAACTGGCTGGTAGGAAGTTGGGTATCCTATGGAGGGTGAGACGGTACTTCACGCCGAAGCAATTGCTGAGCCTGTACCAGGCGCAAGTTCGGTCTTGATGGAGTACTGCTCTTATCTTTGGGACGGTTCGGCTAAATATCAGCTGGACGCGCTAGAGCACGTCGAGAGGCGTGCCAAGAGGCTCATCAACGATGATGCGCTTGTGGAGGCCCGGCTTCAAGGCATAGATACATTTATATAGTGTGCGGGTGAATTGCACAACTTGATTCCCCCTAGTCCTTTCCATCATCTTACGTCACCGATTTATGATAGATGTCCCACCCACACGCACGAAGCGCTTCGCATCAAGCTTCCTTGTGCGTACTGCTAAGTAGTGGAATTCTTTGCCAGTGTGGCAACACTAATGTGTTGACATTTTTTATGTGTTCTCAAGTGTGCAGCTGCGCCTGCGACCCTATAGCGTTAGCACGCCAGTCGTCTCCAAGCTTTGGTGTTAACCAGTAATATTTTGTAATATTAGATTAGTTGTGAATTGAGTATTTCTTAGAACAATATAAACACAAAGTTTTACCAATTTTATATTGGACTTTCATTAAACTCACGAACTATTCTGGAGTCAAGTGAATTGAAGGGTATAACCTGGGTGTATCAAGGCCCGAGTGAATAGGTTGGTTGGCTATGGTCGACGTGCTCCATCGTAGGTCGCATCATCGCTTACCACCAGGCGAGATAGTGGTCAAACTTCAGTCCCATTTAATAATTATATAAAAATAACTTCGTATCGTGTAAATTTGTTTTCCCACTAATGTTCGATGTATCTATCTATGTAATGTAAACTCCCTGTCATTTGAAGTCTGTGAACTTGAAGCAACGCAGAGCATCAATCAAAGTTCATAGATACTAAACCAGCATGAAGTTGAATGAAATGCTCAAAGATAGGTTTTAGTCTTCAAAAAATACTATTACTAATTTTGAACATATTTTTAGCACATGTCTTGTGCCAGCTTCTCATATCTAAATGCAATTCTTGTCCGAACCAAAGTTCATGATTCGATTCAGTGGTTTACTACCTTCTATTGAAGCCAGAACTAAGTAACAATTTTACCTGAGTGCTATATAGACAATACCTCTAAGATGACTTATTATTATGGTTCAAGGTTCCCATGCATGTGGTATATTTATATGGTACCAAGGCTTTGTCTGGGTTACTCTTTTACCTGCTTTGAGAACTTCTTTATCTGAAATGCTTAACTTTCTTTCAACAAATATTATAATTGTTCGGACTTCTGTAAGTAGCTTATTTAAAGTTCTTTGTTAATAGCAATGGTTTTTTGTTTACTACGAGTGGCCACCCAGTAGTCGAAATCTTTATTCCATTATACGCAATCTTTTCACTAGATTGATAAGTAAAATAAATAGGTACGTCATACTATTTTTCATTATTGATATACATGGTGTCCCTGAAATCGTCAATCAAATGGCACCTGATGTTCGGCAAGGTTCCAACAGTAATCAGAAAAATATTAAAAATAATCCAAGTCCGATAGTTTTTGAATTACAATGACTTATAATAATAATAAGCCCGCAGGGCACCTTGAGGCGAGGTGACGGGCATTAGCGATCCCGCGGGCTACCATCATCCCGAGTGCTCCAGGGAGAAGTCACCGTTCCTTCTTCTCCGGCTTGCCTTAATTGGCTGGCTGGAGTGAACACTGACAAGGAACAGGTCTCCCACCTCTGGCTTGCCTTCATTGGCCGTCCAGAGTGGAGTCGCGAGAGCAGTGATCCTGCTCGGAGGGTAAGAAACTATTCGTAAGTCGCGAGTGGGCCAGGGATGCAGGAGGCTTCGGCTGGAGCAGATGATCTGAGTAGAAAGCGGTGGTAGTTTCTTAACCCTTCAGCCACTCACATTCTCGTAGCCCCTATGTTGCTATATCTAGCAACCATTCCCGGGGCCCGGTCGGTGAGTTGGCGAGTCTCCGCCTGCTATTTTTACGTGTAAAAATTACATTGTTTCGGCAGGTGCCATAGTCATCCATAGTTCCCAATTTACCAGTCCACAGCAACCCATCCATAGCCCTACCATTTTTTTTTCCATTATTCACAATAGTCCTACACTAACCGGGGACTGTCCTTGGGTGCATTTCCATAGTGCATACAGGGATAGTCGCCGGTTTGTGTCTCCATTACATTTAGATTAAAGTTGTCTAAAGGGCCTCTGCGCAGTTGGCTTCGGCCTCTCGTACGCCTCCCAAATGACCGGGACCCTGTGGTCCCGTGAATGGTAAAGACATACATAATAATAATAATAAACATTTACTTCAGAAACTGGTTCCATATTTTGTTAGTTAATGCCTTATATCTAATGTTAGTAAATAAACTAAACTAAACTATCGGGTAATTATATAAATTATGTGTTATCTAAGTGTGGGAGAGCCATGCTTCGGCACGAATGGGTCGGCTCGACCGGAGTGATACCACGGTCTCACAGGAAACCGACGTGAAGCAACGCTTGCGTTGTGTATCGTCGTGTGAGTGAGATTACCGGAGGCCCAATTACCCTCCTACCTAGTCTACAGAATCCCTGAATCCTCCACAATCCTCAAATTCCCCATTCCTAAAAGGCCGGTAACGCACTTGGTGTTTCGGGTGTCCATGGGTGGCACCGATTGCTTACCATCAGGTGATCCGTTTGATCGTTTACCAGCTTATGCTATAAAAAAACATCTACGAAAAAGCCCTGAGCCAGTCTTTCGATTCTTGTTGCTACAATTATTTATTTTTTTGTCTGTATTTTTGCTTACATTGTCCTGAATAGTGCTTTAGTATTATGGAATCATGAATTCTGAGCCAACAGCTTCAGTATTCTCAATAAAATTTTCGCCTTAGTTTAAGTGACTGTACCGAAAAAAAATGTACTGCGGTAGTAGTGGCAAATTTCACCAAAGTTGGCGCATTTAATAAGGATTCTGAAATGGTGTATTTACCACTCCCTACATTGTTTCTTAAATTTGACACAAAAATATTTTTCAACGAATAAAGTCATGATTCACTCGCAGCATTCGTCGGCAATATTGTCGCTAGAGGAACATATGCTGTGGATCACATTTCACTAAAAAATAATACTTGATGTTTAACACCATAATGCATGGCAGTGTGTCGTCAAATCAGGCAGACGTAGCAGCGAGCGGCGCGATGTCGGCGCGGCGGCGTCGTGTGCACAGCATGGCGGTGCGAAGGTGACGCGGTGGTGTTCCAGTGTGCACAAGTCCTTTGCACGTTTAAACAACTTATTCTATCAAAAGAAATTGAGTTTGGAGGATCCTCTAATCAAACTACGAGATCCTGACTGACGGGTTACTACTACCGAAAATTTTAACGAACGGAATTTGATGCATGGTATGTTACTTCTTTCCATACAACTGGAGTTGAGTATCAAATATTATTCAGATAGACGTACGTGATGCACAGACTTGTTCCTTTAGTGACAATTTTGCCGACGAATATTTCAAACAAAATCATGAGTAAAATGATGATGTGGTTTAATAAGAGGTCCTCGTTGATTTCCAACATGTTCAGCAATAGCTAGTGGATACGAGATTCTTAGGTGCGCTTTGGGCACCTACGTTAGAAAAAAATGTACTAAGTCCAAATAAATTGTTCGACACGGAGTTTCGTTGAAAACTATTTTTTTGCTTCGAATTTAAGAAATAATGATGGAAGTGATATTAATCATTTTAGAATCTTTAATACATGGTGCAACTTTGGTAAAATATGCCACTACTACCGCAATACAATTTTTTTCAGTACAGGCACTTAACCTGAGGTGAACATTTTTGAACCTCTATTATTAGTATTCACAGTGAGGAACAAGTAAACAACGAGTAATTACTACAGTTTTTTTTTATTTTATACAAATTTTACATTCACAGAGATTTAACACAGGCTACACGAGAGAGATATACACAACATTAAAACTAAAATCTCAAACTATTCTTATAACTATCACTAAAATAAAATAATACAACACTTTAAACAATGACAAAGTTGTAATATTATAATATCAAACGTCACAAGTGTAAAAAGGGGTTGTTACATTGTACAGTGGCATAATGTGCACCTCTGCTTATCTCAAGTTATTTTCGTTTTATTTTTAGTATTACCCACATTGATAATTAATTAAATATTTTAGTAGAAAACATTTCTATGTACCGCCCGCATGCTCATACTCTGTACTTTAATTTTAAGTTATGTTTTCTCCCATCTTAAGTGAATTGTATTCTTTCTAAGAGAAATAAAATTCTTAAATCAGAGTTCTAAGAAAAATATCATTCTAAGAATATAATTAATAGCTTTGACAGTGCAACAAAGTCTCTTCAGATGCGAGGGAAAAATATTTTTAGTGTCTTAATTACCACGTTCTGTCGCGGAGAACCTAAAGGGTTATTATTTTGTCAACTTTTGTTTAAATTAAAATATGCTGATCACTACAGTATCGCTAATGTGACAAACGATTTCAGTTGCTGTAAACTCGGGTTCAAATCCCGTGTCACAGCTTTTCTATTTGGAGAATCTCTATAATAGCATATATATTTTTTTTATAATATCAAATCTCTATAATTACAGACTTTTTTGTTATATTTGCTATACAAGGTTCCTCTATTACATGGGACTCATACAATAACTGGTAGAAAGGTTATACCTAAATATTATACTTCATTGTACCCGGTTGTGGATAAAGAGACAAAGCGTTATGTTGATAATGTTCCTAAAGTAGTTAAGTATGAGTGTTTGTCACTAATATTTACCACAAAAACGACACAACAGCTCTAAACAAATTACATTTTTGTTACTTTAGAATTCTCTGATCTGATGGCTTAGTACAAGGTTGTTATATGTTTAAAGTAATCGAAACGAGATCGCGTTCGGCGCTGTGATTGTCCGGCACCAATGAACCAACCAATTGATACATTTGTACTTCAAACAACAGATTCTGTTGAGTGCGCCATCTACTAGTTGTTTCTGGAACTATACCATCAACTAGGTATTGTTTTATTGCATGTCGGTAGATGTCGCTACAACTAGTTTTTTGTATTAAGCTGGATCCCAAACAAAATTAAAAATATGTAAGTTATTGTGTTTATTCGTTTTCTCTTAAAAATCATCTACTTAATCAACCTTCTTGGATTTTAATACATGTTGCTGTTGAGAGTACGAAGTATAGACACTGTCACTCTTAACCCATCGTGTGTCTAAACGTGGATCTATGCGAGACACAATGTATTTTCTATTGTGTTTCATATACGGACATCCAAGCGGTTAAAGGCTAATGCAAAATAAGAATGAGAAAGTCTCATTGGTCTCCATATAACTAAACAGGGTACAGATTGAGTATTGAAAGACCGTTCAACGCTAAAGTTTTATCAAACCTACATACTCGAGATATAGTTGGCGGAGTGATCACAAGCGCAGAATAAAATACCGACCGACCTACAGTCAAGGCCGTTGAAAAATAGGTGGACATAGTCCCTTGAAACAATGACTGTGGCACCTGGCTACTATAGACTTACACGCAGAATACACACACATTGACATGAAGGACATCTGTCGCGTGACATGGCCCGTCGTTACACTTCATACATTGCGGGGTTGCAAGTACACGTACACATAAATACACCGCTGACATTTTGGTGCTTCAATCATTTCTAAGTGACATTACGTCAGCCTATTTTCAACGACTGCCTCGTTGGCCGAGTGGTCGCAAGTGCGATTACCGGGCAAGGGGTGTCTGGTTCAATAGGGTAGACGACTAATTTTTATTTTAATGTCCGTCTGGTAGATTCGTATTTTAAATCATTAGACACGTATTTTTTATTTTCTTACAGAAACGAATACTTTCGACGATATATTGATTTGAAATGTCGCGTGACGTCACTTTTATGTACATTTTATACGTAGAAATGACGTTTTAGCCCCCACTCCTAAACTTTGATTCGTTTTATCTAAGTATTGTTTTATTATAAGACAAAATAAAAAAATACGTGTCTAATATTTTTTAGTTACCTAACTTACGGACTAATTAGATTTTTAATTTTCATACCCTGTCGTCATCCCAATTTCCGGGTCGGGCAAAGTATTACTGAGTTTTTTAATAATTCTCAGAAGTAGCACGGAGTCTAAAATTGTGCCCGATATATGGCAATAGACCCCCTATTACATGGAACTCATAACATAAGTAGTGAAAAGTTACATTGTACAGTGGCATAATGTGCACCACTGTCTACCCCTTCGGGGATAATGGCGTGATGTTATGTTACAAATGGCGTGATGTTATGTTGTAAACAATTAACTTAAACAATGGCTATTTTCTCTATACATTTACTTACACACAGTCAATTACATATAATAAAAAAAAACATCAATTTTTACATGTAAAGTTATTCATCTCGTATTTGTTTTTGCCAGAAGCGCAGAGACTGATTTTCGTTTCTGATTCAAAGTTGTTGGATTTTATATTTCATTACAGAGGCTTATTAAGTTTATCGTTGCAGCATAATTATGATATAATTTTTATCCTAGAAAATAATTTTGTGGGTTTTAAAAGTAGTGATCCTACTGCTGTTAAAATTTTCAAATCCTTCGTTGTTTTATCGTATTGCTTGATCAAATGTTTTCCGATGACGTACCTTACGTAGCGCCAGAACCCGTCGACAGGAACGGGCACGTCGTCTCCTTGTTTGAATCCAACATCGACCGTTACACAAAAATGAAAATATTCAAACGTATTCAATAAAGATGTTCTTTATTAATGGTGTTTTGACGAGCAGTGGACAAAGATGTGCAGTCAATGCTCTTGTCTCTAAACGTACTGTTACATTAGTGTGTTCTGTTCAAAATATCGGATCCAAAATACTTTTATTTGCCCTAACACTGTGTTTGTTAAATGTATCTAGTTCTTTTATCGCTAGCATACTGTGTGTCCTCGTACACATATATTTCCTACACGTTTCATAACAACGGCTTTTTATTTAGTCCTCCTAATTCAGTAACTTTTCTAGCTTCTTCGTTACTGTGATCGTTCTCAGTAAGCAGTCTGTTAATTTCATTTTAATGTTTAAAATTCACAAGATCATCAATGATAAAACTGATTTGTAACAAATAGTCCTTTTGTTTTGCATAACTTTAGATTTTTTCTGAAATATTCAGTCTCTAAGAACGGTTTTGATTGTTTGTTGAATCAAAAATGAATGTCGTGCAGTTAAATAGTTGAAAACAGTTTAAAAGCTTGCTCCGCATAAAATATTTTTTGAAAACCTGAATAGCCTTGATTTGATGTTGTTCAATGTGCTGATTTGTGGTGCTGTTACAGATGCACAAGAAATAATGTTACAAAACTGCTATGTAAGAACATGTTACGCTTGCGCCGAGCTTCATTCAGCAAGATGAGTCTGTACGGCATGTTCCACGTGGACGCTGCGTTACAGCAGGGGTCGATATAAGTAGTAACTTAATGAATATATATAATACTGCTATGATTATATATTGCTATGATTTGCGTTATTATAGTTAGGTATTATTAAACAATGCACATTTTGAAACTTTTAGTACTAACCGACTTCAAAAAAAAAGTTTCTCAATTTGAGATGTATGTATGTTCGTTTGAGCGCGACTATCTCGAGATTGGATCAACCATTTATGATGCGGTTTTAAAAAAAGTGTTACACTTATGAGAACGTTTTAGTACCTATATTAATTAACTGACGTCAAAACAGAGGGGGTTGAAGCCGGTTTTTTTAACGTATTTTATAAAAGAATTATTATTTTTCACCTATATTTTATTAATATATCAACCATGGCTTGTATAGTAGCCATTTTTCCTATTTGCATAATGCATACAAATACCAGACAAACGTAGTTAAGAATCTACAAGCTATTTGTATTACAAAAAGCCTGATTGAAAATTTTCAAGTTGTCGTAGTAGTTTCGGAGTCTACTTAATGATATATTTTAAGTAGTATTAGTATAGACTCATTTGGAACCATTCTTCGATCGTTACGTTTGGTGACGGTAATAATTCAGTTTGATCGTTTTATTGTTACAATTTATTAGTATGTTGTAGTCATTAGGAATCACTTTACCAATTTGGTCAGTTGTAGGCCACGGCTGTATGAATATGGAGGTGTTTCAAAATACTCCACAGACATTGTCTGTTAAAGTCGTTTTCATGAATACAGTAGATAAAGATGTGCGGGCAATGCTTTTACCACTAAACTTGATGCAATATTTGATGTTCTGTCCAAAATATCGCATCAGTAATGATTTTATAATACCAAATAGTTTCATAGCTAGCGTTGTGTCTCTGATTATTAATATAGTGTTCATAGTTACATTCGCATACAGCTTATATGCAACTAATTACTTTGGTCCAAAAATACCGAAGGAATTACTTTACTCTTGTTCATGACTGTGTACGACATCATCAATTCTATTCTTTTGGTATTGTCTTGAATTTTGTGATTGGGATTGTTCAAAGTAAAAAATCTATTAGATTCGTTGTAATCTTTCAAGAAGTACACAGGTTCCTTGATAATAAAATCAATACCAAGCACACTACCATCTGGAAGTGGCTCGTTGTGTTACTGGTGGTAATACCCAATATCATTTACCATATGACTTTCTCCTTATGTATCTGTGTGTGTGTAAAGAATTAGTTAATGACCTATTTGTAACAGTTACATATTTTATCGCTCACTATATTTATACTTGTGACTATTAATATTATCTAAGTATTTCAAACACTAAAATGCCAAAGAGTAATATTGTGGATTGATTTAGTAATATAACTATTTGGTATTCTTGCGTTTAGGACTGCTGTTTCCTGAAATATTATAGAAATACTAGCTGAGCCTAAGAACTTTGTGTCGGGACGACGTGCTCCATCGTAGACCGCATCATCGCTTATCACCAGGCGAGATCGTGGTGAAACGTCGGCCCATCATATATATAAAATAACTTCGTATCGTGTAAATTTGTTTCCCCACTAATGTTCGATGTTCGAACATTACAAGACCAAAATAACATGACGTCTTGTGTCAACTTTTCTTCCCTAATAGCATCCTTTTCCCTAGACCTCGTGTTATATTACCTTCTATTGAAACCATAAATAAAGATATTATTGACACTTTTACCTGATTACTATTAAAGCAAAGTTCCCGTGCATGTGGTATATTTATATGGTACCAAGGCTTTGTCTGGGTTACTCTTTTACCTGCTTTGAGAACTTCTTTATCTGAAATGCTTAACTTTCTTTCAACAAATATTATAATTGTTCGGACTTCTGTAAGTAGCTTATTTAAAGTTCTTTCTTAATAGTAATAGTGTTTTGTTTACTACGGGTGGACACCCAGTATTCGAAATCTTTATTCCATTATACGCACCATTTTACTAGATTGATTAGTAAAAGTAAACAAATAGGTACGTATATAGTTAATTATGGCAAAAAATTAATCGTATGTAGAGGTATATATATACATACGATAAAACCGACCTTAAATATATATTTAAGGTCGGTTTTAAAAGAATTTCTAATTCAGATCAACGTTTACTATTAGTAACATTCACAGTGAGGAACAATTAAACAAAATGTAATTACTACAACTAATTTTATTTTTATACAAATTTTATATTCACAAACATTTAACACAAATTGCTACAATAAAGAGATACATATATGTTATGTTCTTTGTGTGTTTTGTGTAATTTATTATTTTGATTATTTGTCGAATGAACGAATTGATTATTATTTTAAATTTATGATACTTGCTATAAAGTCAATTTGTTAATTTATATAATTTTGAACCTAAATTCGTTTTTAATGTAATTTTATGGATTTTATTATCTGAAATAAATTGGTATTATTATTATTATTATTATTATTACGCCAGGTGTAGGTCTGTCAATCCCAGCATCATTATCTCTCATTGCCGAAAGATTCAATATATTGAATAGGCCTCTAAAGTGGGATATGCGGTGAAACGCCGAACACCATCCACGGTCGGACGAAGGACTTTCTATTGAAAATTTTGACAAAAAAAAGCAAGCGAGCTCAAGCAAGGAAGACCCGTTTGTGATGAAGCGTTTGCATCGATTAGAAAAGGAGCTAAAAGAAGTAAAAAATAGAATAAATACTGCCACAAAAACGACGAAAAAAAGAGAATTAGGTAAAAGAAGTAAAGAGAACATAGAGAGAGCAGACAAACACAGAGAAAATGATCCAGATAGTTACGACATAAGAAGTATAGAACATGATAGAAGAAAACATCATAAAACTACAGAACGAACTACAACACGAAATAATATCAGGAATGAACAGCCGAAACATGCAAGCACTGTAAAAAACCAGAATATCAAATCGAATACAAAATCGTCAAAGAAAAAGGCTCCGGTTTCAAAGAAATTATACTAAATCATAGATCTAAAGTAAGTGACAAAATAATACCAATTGAAAATCACGAAAAAGATGTGAAGACACCAAGCGATGAAAGACAGGCGAAGTCACACAACAACTCGATACTAATTGAATTTTCGACAAAACTATTTCCAATTATGACCACCAAAAAATCTACAACTACTGTAAAAACTACTGAAGTAAACTCTACAACGGCTACACACTTTACAGGCAAAGCTTTAAGAGATGTTACCACTACAAATAATCACGATATTAAAACTACCACAGTAGCTTCTATTACAAGTGTTGCCACTGTAAATACAGATAAAACTACCATTGTTCAAAGTAAATTTAAATCAATTGATATTGTTCCGAGTGATTTCACAGTGCCTGACAAACATGTAAAGGTTACAACTAAAACAGTTAAACAACAAACTACTGAAAATAGAGGAAAAGATGGGATTGTGATGTTCAAAGGAGTAATAGAAAAATCTGGCAAAAATGTCGCTCAAAATGAAGTTTAAGGATTATGTATGTGGGGGCTACCATTTCATTGAACACCAGGTAGCACAAATGTAGGAACAGGTTTCTTCAAACCAAGGATACACTAGGGAACAAATATCCTGCGACACGTGTCGCCAGCGACGTTGGGTGGAGTAGCGCGACGTTGCCGGACTTTGGTCGACATGTCTGGCAACATCAACGTCGCTGTGGACATAAGGCGCGCGTTGTCGCCTTATAATTATGTCGGGCGAAATCGGCAGGCTTCAATGGACATGTCGTGGGACATTTGTTGCCTAGTGTCTCCTTGGCGTTATCTAATCACTGTAGCTGTCAAGAATTGAGTGACCAGTGGTGTGACTCTAACTAATCCCCTGTTAGACGAAATGACGAGAGGTTCAGACTAGCGCCATCTAGTGAACAAAACAACGGTAGCCCCATTGTCTTGTTAATGAAATATGTTTTCTTGTATATTTTTGGGTTCATTATATAATCGAAATTCATTTTTTCTGCCATCAATGTATTTGTTTCTAGCAAACAATTTTATTGACACATTAAATAAAGATATAAAAAAAAATCTGTGTTTGCAATTTTCGATTTCTTTTAATGTTTCTTTTATAAGTGACTTGGCTCACCAGGAGACAATTATGGCACTATCCCTTCCCGCCGGAACCGACTAAGGGACTACACTCGGTCGGACGCCGACTCAAAAGCCTGTCCTGAACTAACTACTGAAGTCGTTTAGTTTAATAGTGACCTATAAAGTTATAATTTAACATTAGGGATTGTTCTACACCGCAATGCTGTGTACAAGACGCTACCATGGAACCGTAGCGATGGCGGTACAGTGCCCATCATCGTGTAAATGGGCCCTTATTTTGATCGGGAATCACACGTACGACACGTCGCGCAGCTGCCGGTTGCCCAACCCTTGCGCTGAACGCGCTACAAAAATACTGTATCAGATTCATGAATCGAACATGAACATGTACCGAGGAAGGTTATACACCGTGAAATCTATTTGGTTTTCGTCCCGCAGCAAAAGAACTTGCCATAAGGTGTCCTACCTGTGTATAAAGTAAATACATAAAAATTAAGATGTGATTTTTATTTTAGTTTAAACAAAAATGTAGCGTGTAGCAATTTGGACCACCACCTTACAATGCGCGCAAAATCGCGGCCGCTTATGAGCTTGGGGCCGCGGTCTAAAATCATACAATGTTTTACTTACCTGCGTGCGCGCGGTGAGCGGAGGTACTGCATCTGTCTCACGTAGTCTCACGTCGACGACCAAAGCTATTGTACACGCGCTTAGACATTGCTTGCTTGTATTCATTTTATAATTTATTATTTCTATCTTCTATCCAATAATACTATTCATTTCTTCGAGTTTCTTTCTTCATTTTTCCAGCTAAACCGCTGCACAGTCAAGCTATAATGGACTCTACCATCCTAGCAATAGGAATTATTTTCCTGAATTAGTTAGTGTTTAATGTACAATTACCCACTACAAAAAAATCATAGAAATACGCACATGAAACACTAAACCACAGGAATATTAAAAACACACTTATTTGCATTAGACTTTGTGTAGATATTATTCGCATCGCACGAGCCATCCGACGAGAAATACCTCTATGAGAATTACATGGCGTGATGTTTTGATAATGTAGGTACTATGAGTTCGTATGCGCTTTCGAAGTTTCCTTTTTGCAATGGTTCATCAGTTATTTTTTGTTTTAAACATTTTATTTCTTTGTAAGACTATTGTATTGCTAAGATCGAAACATTACTTCGAGACGAAAATGAAATACATTTCACGGTGTTTGGTATAAAACCTCAAGCTACGAAGAAAAGGAACCGAGCAAAGCAGGGCAATGGCTAGTATTCAGATAAATATTTGCATTTGTTTTTATTAAAACACATTCCAACTATATTGTTGTTGTCGTTGCGTTCAAAGACAATTTATGTATGACTTTATAGATGGCGCTATAAACCGACAATATGTCGACGCGAAACATGGCCGACTTACTTTATTTTATTACTCAATAATAATATAATATTTTACTGACATTACATAACATGGGCCTCCCCCAATGTCATTCATATCGGCTGATTGAATCTACGTCCTTTATAAGGTCGTCTGAAAAACCAAGTACCTCATCAATATCTATACATGTAATACAACTGTAGAAGTGTTCTATGATACATTGAAAATATTACAAAAATAAAAAATGGGTGTGTTGTGATAGACACCGAACCCAAGGTGTTTAACAAGAACATTGTCTGTCTGTCTGTCTGTATGTTCAAGCATCACGCAAAAACTACCAGTCCGTTTACGATGAAACTTGATATGATTAAACTTAAATATCCACACTAAAAAACAAACGTAATTGTGCGGCTCAATCCCTAGACACAGTTGCTGTACCAAACTCAAATATAAGTTTGTCGAATGTTAGGCTGCCCGCCGCTGTGGACTTTACGCTGTAACTGTAGTGCCGATGGTTGAAATTAGCTTGTAAACAATAAAACTCACGTATTCATAGTTTGTACAGGATTTTAATTCACTTGTAATGTTTTATGTATGTATGTGCGTGTATGTATGAATGTGCGTGTGTGAAGTGGAATCTTGCAACTATACTTTGAAGCAGATATCTTCAACCGATTGAGCTGACATTTTGTATACACGTTTAGATTGCATGACAATAAACGCTTGGCTTGAAGACTTGTCGCAAGATTTAGGTATACCTGAGTAACTCGTAGGTAAACGGTTGTATTTAGTCTGATCCGTTTGTTTCTTTGTTTAGTTCAATTTTTTTTAAATATTTGATTGGTCGATGTTGGTCCAATATCTCGCCTGGTTGTAAGCTATGATGCGGCCTACGATGGAGCACGTCGTCCCATAAGCAACCTATTCACTTCGGCTTTGAAGACGCCTAGGTTATACCCTTCAAGAAACACAGACTCTGGCAAAGTTTTCAACTTCTTAGCAGTTCACACAAGGAAGCGTGAAGCGAATTTCAATTTTCCCCATCCTACCGACAGATCGATCTGATATTAGGTATACACATTTAACATAAAAATATTATGATTTCAATTTAGGTCAGCTAAGATATTTTTGGGATTCTGTCGTTATCTGACATTGTTACTGTTATGTGACTATGCTTCGACTAAATTTCGTTCCCTTGTGCCGTAGTTGTTTCGTTCCGTTGCCCCATACTAGGATTTTCTCGTGTATCGCGTGTGCGTTTACAAACATACAACTTCACATACACACCACAACCAGACCCGAAACAACGATTTGTACATCACACATTGTGTATGTGAACTTGTATGTTTGTAAACGCACCCACGACACAGGATGACAGGAGAGAATCCTAATGTGGGGCAACGTTTTTAAAAAAAAAAGAAAAAAAAAGAAAGACAAAGAGTTGATACGTGCGGGATTAGAACCCGCTACACGTTGCTCAGCAGCTGGTTGCGCGGCAGCCGCACCAACCGTGCAGTCAAATACAGCTAGTGTTCATATACAGCTTAGTTAAAGTAGTTCATCGTCATCATCGTCATGTCAGCCATAGAACGTCCACTGCTAAACATAGGCCTCCCCCAATGACTTCCAGATAGACCGGTTGGAAGCGACCTGCGTCCAGCAGCTCTTAGTGAGAGTAATTATTCCTTTTATCATTGCTAATCCCTTAAAATGACACTAGAACATGCAGGTTTAGGTTCAAAATAATTGGATGTTCAATGTTTCTCGAAGCATCATCATGTCCTATGGAGACAACTTTTTTGAGTGACGACAATCAATGAATGACTTCTCCCGCCTTGGGTGAGGCGTGAGGCAATGTCTGAGTCTTCCTGACGAAACGTCACACCGTTCCTACTCCTGCTTCGAGCCAGGGTAACCAGCTAAGTCGTCCGGTCAGAACACACGGAGGGCTAAAGGCAGATCAAGTACAAAATCGATTTATTTTATGGAATAGGAGGCAAATGAGTTGACGGATTACCTCATGGTAAGCGATACGCGCCGCCCATGGACACACACAACACCAAAGGAGTCACAGGTACGTACGTTACTGGCTCCATCAAAGATTGTTTATTGTCTCTGTGGTTCTCTCGAGCTCCAGTTTTCAAAACAAAGTACTCGTGCGTTGTTGATGGTTTTCCTCATACTCCACTAATGATAGCAAGATAACATTTTGTACCTTTTGGCAATAGCGGCTAATGATGATGGGATTAAAATCTGGTTGTAGCATTAGGTCAAAGAGGCCTTTTCATTTGTTGGATTTCGTCCGTATTTCTCATAACTATGGATATTTGTGTAGAAGATCAATAGGTGTTCACTGCTGACTAAAAGCCTCATCTCGCACGGAGAAGGTTTGAGCATTAATCATCACGCTTGCTCATTGTGGGTTGGCAATTTCAAAGTTGTAATATTAAAATATAAGCCCAGGTTTCCTCGCGATGTTTTCTTTCAGCGTTTGCCAGTGGTGTCTAAATTAATAATCTTAGAAAGTACATGACATGTTATTCCGAAAAAGTTACATTGGAACTTGCTGTTGATAAGTTTCGAACCCGTACTGTGATGCATTAGAAGCAGGCTTTTCGAAAGAAGAAATGTAGAAGAAGTCCCTAAAATGGATTGTCATCGAGATGATGCCGAAGTTGTCCTTACTGTTAATATATTGTTTAGTAGTAGGTTCCGACTGGAAGATAAAGAACTTATTTTTATTAGCTGTACACACAGCTAGTATGATACTAGCTGTGTGTGCTTCGTCCATTCGACAAATTATGAGTAATGTTCTTTCTATAGGTATTATTGCTGTCAAAAAGTGTAAATTTTAACCAATTTTAAGAAAGAAACTCAATAAACAATGTAGAATTAAAAATTTAGACAATAAATACTGAATATAGTGAACAGCAGAACACAAGCGCACACTTACATTTTAATATAAAAGTACTAGCATTTTATTGTACCATAAAACTTGTTATACATTGCGCGAGCAACTATTTTTATATTTGTAATCCAATAAAATTATTACAACTATTTTATTGACAATAAACATTGGAATTGTTACTGATTTTTAACAAGCTAACAATCATCAACTGTACCTAATTTTAAACCAATCTTCTTTTGAAAAACGGCTTTTTAAACCACAGTCACTTGCAACAGCGAAGTGTTGCCAACCTTAAAAAATATTTCGAGACAGTAGTTTATATTAAACTGTCAAATACCAAGCGGTCACCGGTGACCGCAACCTATTGTTCTATAATTGTGTCTGCAAAACCGGTATTCGACGAGTTAAATAAACAAAATATAAAATTACAAAAAGTTCAATCGACTCGAATAATAAAATTATCATAATAAAACTTCGTTTCAATAAAATAAAAAAGCAATTCTCAGTCGTTACGTTTAAAATAAAGACATAAAATGGCGGCTACTTTCATACCAGCTATCTTATTTTTAGCTTTAGTTTTATAATTAACGTTAAAGTATTTAATTCGCTATGAAAGTAATATTAATAACTTTGTTTCTAAATTATGAATTGTTCGTCTGTAAAACTGTCCATAAGGGTAAGTAAGGTATTCTATATGATATTTAGACTATGACTTAGAAAAACAATATATTCTATTATATACACATTTGACAGAGGCCGGGCATCAGCGCTCTCTGATAAACCTGACCTCTAGCCTGATCACGCCAATAACAATGGTATGATCTTCAAATCTTTAAGAAAAGAGTGTATTCTTGCTTAAAAGCCCGTCAAGGCGATAGTAACTGCTCTGGTGTTGCGGGTGTCCATGGGTGGCCCTAATTACTTAAAACCAGATACCGTTTGCTCATCACTCCGTATTCACTAAAAAACCCACACAAGGAGCAGCGGTAGTGACCAATAGTATTATGTTCAGCAGACGGCTACATTATACAATACTAGCTTCTACCATCGGGTTTGCCCCCGTTCCCGAAGGATAAAAAGTACCCTATGTGTTCCGAATTATAATCTGCCCCAGCTCCAAATTTCATTCCTATCTCTTCAGCAGTTTCGACGTAATTAAGTAACAAACATACACACAGACTGTCGCATGTATAATATAAGTAAGGTCACTTCCCTCGCAGTACACAAACAGACACAAGGAACCAACTTCCACCTCCGAGGACAACCACAACATAAGAAAGGACACAAAGTCTTCAGAACAGAAGATAAGGTACTCTATCGTCGGAGAGACTTTCCCGAATATGACGTCACAGGAGTCTTCTGGGGAGGCCAAACAGATTTAGAGAGAATGCCAAAACCACACACAACATCTACATTCCTACCACCACCAGAGCGAGAAGAACCAGTACTCAGGCTCGTTCCAACTCCAGAAGAAGATGAAGAGCCTGTAACGATGCCTCCAACTCCGGAAGATGAATTACAGTCTCCAGAACAAATAGATGATAATACTTGGCCTTATTTGAGACCACCGGGTACAGAACCGACCGACACTGTGTACACGAACTACCCTGGTTACCCATACGAACCTCCTCCTTTCTTGGACTCAGCTATAAAAGACCGTGATAAAGATAATTATATAAAGTTAACACCTCAACCTACACAGAGTTACACGCGACCTCCTGACGTAATCTACGATTATACTAACACAGAACCGGGCCCCACCAATGATGGGATCACAAATCACACATATTATGTTTCAATTCCGTTAAATAGAAACAAACCAAGTGAATATACCATTAACCCTGAAGCGTTTCCTTCTTCAGTACCAGCGTTACCACCAGACATTGATAGCATGTACACTCTTAAACCGGAGCCAAATATTGGCACTCGGTCGACACCTACACCTACAACTTCAACTCCAAGCACTACCATAAAACCGCTTTGGAAAGTTGTTGGAACGCAACGCAATGTCGGAAGATCTAATTTGAATTCTAATGTGACTATATCAGAAAAAGATATGTCAAATGTTAAGAAATGGTTCAGTAAAGTTACCGCGGGAACTCCTGTCCAGAAGTGGTTTTCGTCCTGGGTCGGACTTACTACTGGTCAGTATTAAAATGTATGACACGCCTTTTTATTGTTCTTTTTCACCGCCCGTAAACGAGCAGACGGATCAACTGATGGTAAGTAATACGCGCCGTCCATGGATACACCAGTATGGAGTTGTAAGTGCGTTGCTGGCGTAGGCCTGGACCACATCTGTGGCGGTCTGGTGGCCCATTGAGGCGCGCGTGCAAATTGACGCGCCGTACCCTTGGGTCTTGTTCTAATCGGTCGGCAAGCTACCCTTAATCGCAGATCGCAGACTTGCGATTCCACTAACAAGGCAGTAAATGCAGATGCAGTTAATAATTATTATGTATTCAACAGGGCCACAGATGAGTACATTATCCAAATCGCAAATATGGCTTCAAAAAATGAAGGATTTAGGTATTCCTGTACACAGAGACGATCCTGTGGACTACAAATTGTCCACTGCCACGAGAGCAACGGCAAGGTACACATTTTTATCATTTATGTTTTTATGTTTTAATGATAGGCTGGAGGCCAGCCAACGAGAGACGGATCACCTGATGGTAAGCAAACAGCGCCGTCCATGGACACCCGCAGCACTAGTGAAAGTACAAGAGCGTTGCCGGCCATTGAGGGTTAAGAATTTGAAAATTGTTGATTTGAGGATTAAAGGGGGAAGAATCGACCATCCGGTAACCTCGCTTACAGGGCGCTTTAATGCTATTTTTTCTGTTAGGCCTTGGTATCGCTCCGATCGAGCCGGCCCATATGTGCTGAAGCGGGGCAATACTTTTCATTAATTTAAGAATCAGTCGATCTATGTTTCAAAACTTATTGATCTGTTTCAATTGTTTTATAAGCTTTATACTAAAAACGGACGGTCATGATATTTTGAGAAAAACACCAGAGTACAATCTATTGACGAGCACCACTGTAGCTACTGGATTACCAGGCACTCCAGGGAACGTATTATATGAAGGTATGTATCGCATGTCAAACTATCACAAGCTGCATAGCATCGTCATCATATTAGCTACCAGACATCCACTACTGGAAACTACTGGCCTCCTTCAGTGACTTCTAGATGGGTTCAAACGGCTTTTTGCGACTCATATCAGGTCCTCTGTCCAGCTTGTGGGTGCACGTGGCCTACACTCGGGAACCTTTCTGCCCCAACGGCCGTCGGTTCTCTGAGCTATCTGCCCTGCCCAGTGTGAAGTGTGCAGTTTCAATAAAATTCACAACCAAAAGAGATTAGAGCTCTTTCAAAGCTTTGTTCCATCCATTCTGACACTTATCATCATTATCTAACCAATGACAGTCCACTGTGGCACTATGTGCCTCCTCTACATAAGAGGGTTTGTCATATCTCCGCAGGCAGGCGGGTTGGAGATCGCAATATAAAATGTTCAGGTTTATCAGACAGTGCTGCGGCCAGGTATCTTGTTAACATTATAAATGCGATTCGGGGATCGAGATGAAATTGGAACAGAAGTAGTAATCTACTCGACAGTCAGTACAGTCGACGATAACACATAGGCATCTTTATATCCCACGGGAGCGCGAGCAGAGCCGTTGACAGAAGCTAGTCTTTAATAAAGTCAAACTTTTTCAGATATTGTAACCTTCGCCACACCAGCTCCATCATTAAGACAAGTCTACTTCAAGCTCATGGAGGACAGAAACGAAGGATTTCTAACCATCTTTCTTCAGGAAATATTCAGGATCACATCCGAGAAAGATAAGAGACTAGTAAAAGAACTGTTAGTGGAAGTGGAACCACACATAAATACGTTCGTATTCATTGTCACCATCACCATAATCTATGCATACATGCCAG
The DNA here is from genome assembly GCA_038387885.1 of Spodoptera picta. Classification (NCBI taxonomy): domain Eukaryota; kingdom Metazoa; phylum Arthropoda; class Insecta; order Lepidoptera; family Noctuidae; genus Spodoptera; species Spodoptera picta. The sequence continues at coordinate 50,411 of JAZHFQ010000065.1, forward strand.
ATAACTAAACCAACAAAACAATATTAAGAATTGTATTGTGAACCTGATTGAAAAAGAGTAACCTATGGAGTTTCTTGCTCGTTCTTCTACATAGAAATTTACACATTGGAACGAGCAAATAAACGTTTGTCAAGTGCCTACTTCATCTGATTTCAAAATAACTGATTTTAAATTTTTACTTTTGTCAAACACTCTCGAGCTAGACGAACTGAACTAAACTGATTATTATTGACAGTTGGTACGACACTGATCGACTGATGTGGTTAGGACAACCCCTGGCTGACACCATCGTGAAGCTTTCCCGGTTCTTCAGCGTATCAGAAATCGATAACATTAGAAGTAAGTAAAGGTTTTAAGAAGTAGAGTCCGGTACCGGATCAGAAAAGGGGAGATCCGCAAACGAACTAAAGTCTATATTATAACTTTGGCGAGACATACTAAACCAATTATTATGTTTTTCGATTTACTCGCGTAATTATTTGATGAAGTACTCTTGTTGTTCTAATCGAAAATGATGACCTGCTGCTTTACTCCCGCCAGCCTACTCCTCAATGCTGTATCATATGCTGCAAACCAGAAAGACTGCTGTAGCAGTTGACTTGAACTCCATTATAGAATATGCTGATCTGCTGTACACTGATGGCGAGGGATGGGAACTCTTCGATGCCATTATGGAGTATGAACAATATCCTAATGGTAAGTTTGACATTTGTTTGTACAGGGTGTGAACCATGTATTTGAATAGACCGGATGACGTCATGACGTTCAGACGGTATAGCATCCAGCTAAGTGAAGTGATGATATCGGCTGCAGAGCCTCACAGCCGATATCGTTGTTTCAGTAGCCGGTAGTGGATGCGAAGAGTTGAAATCGAGCACAGTGCTGGGATATCGGAATGGCCTTTGTCTAGTAGTGGGCAGAAACGCGCCATTGACTCCTGCCTGCCGCGCCTCCGCCTGTGATGAGAGGTCTGTCTGATTCTTACTGACTAATCACCACCACGTTCCTACTCCTGCTCCGAGCCCCGGCAACCCGTTTAGTTGTCCGTGGCTCTGGGTCGGTTGGTGATGACTTGCCATTTCGTAAATTAAGAATGTATGAAACATTGTTTTCGACCTAATGTAAGGAATCATTAACGAATTTCAGGTACAAGAAACGCAAAACAGCTTTGTGAATTTATATTCGACTGTTTTATGAGACCGTACAGAAGACTCAGCCATTTAGAGCGCGGTCAAACGCTATTCAACTCTATCAATACCGCCTTAAAGAATAAATTCCCTTCACGAAGACTTAATGGAATACTTTTTAGAATTGAACGTAAGTTTACTCATAATATAGAAAAATTCACATTTTTGTCTCATAGTGGTAACAGAAATTACAAAAATTCATCTACTTCGATACTTACATACTTCTTTAGCTCTACAATAAACAGTTGTAATAAAACTATAAACGTACAATGCAAGATAAAATTACATTCCACAGCACAAACAACAACAAATGGAATAAAATCGAAATTTCTCCAAGAAGAATACAAACGCAGCAGACGGAACAGGAAAAGAACGAATGAGAAGAAAGAAGTAGCTGATGATGTCATAAATCATTTCTCTTCTCGACTCAATAACAAAAAGTTTGCAAAAACTACAAAAAAGTACACAAAAGAAGTGAAAACTCCGGTCATCAACAACTATTACATTTTAACAGCCACTAAAACTAATAATAAAGCTGTGAGATATAAAGTCAATTATAATAGAATTAAAGAAACGACAATAAATTACAAAAATCTACTATTTGGTAATATGTTCGATGATCAGAAAGAAAGCATTTTGTATGCAGATAGTCGTTTGGACAGAAATCCATATTTCAATGACTTTGATGATGTTAAACATGACACTGCATCAAATAAATATCTTACAACTAATCGTAAAGAAATGCACAGAAATACGGAAGAGAGAAATTTTGAATTGGAAGAGAACCACTCAAAGTCAAAGTTGAAGTCATTTATTTCAGTGAGACCAAGAAGGCAATTTTGAATGTCAAATAAGATACTAAGTGTCAGTCTGTCGGTCTGTTCTCTAGTTCCTCTATTTGTTCGATCCAAGGTGTAGCTATAGAGAACGAGTAAGAAACTCCATAGGTTACTCTTTTCTAATCAGACTGATAGTACTCAGTTACAATAAACTGATAGAGGATAAACATTAATTAGGTAGGTATCATGTAGTAAATAAATTGTAATGCATGTATTTCATACGTGTTTCTTTTATTATTTATAATTTAATTTTTTTTCCTAACGGGCCTAGTGATCATAACAGCAACTGCTAAAAAACTGCTGATGGTTCGATTACTGAGACAAAGTCAAAATCATTTATTTCAATTAGACGAGGAACGCTTTTGAAGGTCAAGGTACAAATTACTATGGAGACAAAGCGACGAGTAAAATACTCCATAGGTTATTCTTTTTTGGTCAGGTTCACAAAACCTTTGACGTCGTATAGACCTGTCAAACACAACGCACGACTGTCCACTGCACGCTTCCATACAAGCAAACAAACTTAATTTATTTATACGCAGTCAGTCAGTAGGGATGTATTTTATAATACTGTGGTAATGTACTCATGTATGTACATTACCACAGGGTATCCGTAAGGGAGACACACGACTTGGTAAAGGTCTGCGACAGTTACTGTATGCAGGCCGCTTCCAACCTGGCAATGTGTAGTCATTGGGGGAGGACTGTGGGAGGCAGCGGACAGTACGGGGCTGATATATGATGATGATAATGAGGAAATAAAACCAAAAATAACAACACAAACAGTTTTATTTCAAAAATACATAATCATAATTCAAGTTATAATTATAATAACAACGCAAGCGTTGTTACACGTCGATTTTCGGCTGGGCCGTAGTATCAGTCCGGTCGAGCCGGCCCATTCATGTCGACGACTCTCCTAGACTTACACTTTCTGGTCACCTTTTCATTTTTTATTGTTATTGATCAAACTCAAACTCAAACTCAAAAGCATTTATTTCAATTAAACCATAATTTGGTACTTTGAAACGTCAACAAATATGAGATATATAATAGTCTGTCAGTCTGTCCGTCAGTGAAGCTAGGCGCTCGTTCCAAAATGTCGATTCGAGTGGAGAAGAACGAGCAAGAAACTCCATTCGTTACTCTTTTAAAAAAGTCTGCTGTCTGACATTATGCTTTCATTGCGAATCGTCACGCCTTTCAGTCTTTGTAACAGTTGCTAGTTGCTTAATTCCATCCCTCATTTGATTGTAAAAGTATGTTTTATTTTTCTGATAGCTAATCGCATTTCTATTATGAACACTTTCAATCCTGTGATCTTAGTCTCTGTGCCTCAAATGCGTTCGAAATCGTGCTGTCTCATTGAGGAATGGGAATCTAGTATGCGCTTGATTGTTAGCTTTATAATTATAGTTTATTTGTGAACTCCTTGGTGGGTCTACTGATTAGGTTTACTCTACGTGTAGACCTGCGCCTTAACATGTGTCGGAGTAAGAATTTTGTATCTTCTCTGTATACTTGTGATCGGCTTCATATTTCTTAACAAAGGATAATTGTACTGAGTTTCAGGTGTATAACTTAATCTACGTCTATAAACATTTTCATTGCTGTAATTTTGCTGGAATTTTGTGTGTTTTCGTTTGATAGTCGGATGTTTTGGTTTCGACTTCAGCTTTGGTAAATTCTGTGTCAATTTCTTTTGTTTTTTCCTTGTGAATGAGACTATGGTGTCGCTGTCTGATTGTACTGACGGGGTTTATTCGGTTGCTGTGGAAGAGAAGGCGGTTACGACGTTAGTAGTTTTTACACGATGAAATCTACGGCTGTTACGGTGGTGAGCGGACACCGTAGTCTAAGTATACCTGCAATACTACAGGCAACACGAATACGTTGCCAAACACGAAGCGAATGATACGGGGATCCGCACAATTCGTTTCAAGATACGATCGTCTATGAAACGTTTTAGTATCCTGGAAGAGACGTAGCCACAGTCCGGTCACATTTTAAAAACCGAAATTTCCTGCTATAGTTCAGAATTAAAAAAGAAAACGAAGACACCCAATAGTGTTTTGACTGACTAAATGGAACCCAATATAAATAAATTAACGAATAAAACGAGGGCTGCTCAGTAATGAAGCAGCTGTTAAATATTTAACTCGTCGGGTACCGTCATTATAGACACAATTATAGAACAATAGGTTGCGGTCACCGGTGACCGCTTGGTGTTTGACAGTTTAAGAGACGTTTCAGTATTCAGGCATAGAACTATACTATACATACCTTCTTTAATACCTAAAAATCCCAAAGCACTCATCTTCAATAGGTCTGGTTGAGGTATTGCAGCTCTTAGCTCAAAGTTAATAGAGTCTAACAATCGTTGACGTAGAACTGTATTGCTGAGCCGATGGTACGGCTTTAGGAAGGTCTCTATTAATGCTAAACATACTGTATAGCCTGGTCGTGTAGCTGGAATTAAAAAAAATCCAAATCACATTCACTACAATAAGATTGAGGATCGACTAACAGATGGCGTTGTGTAAAAATCCACATCGCACACACACGTACTGTTAGGATAGTCATCAAAATCTTTGAGCATATTGAAGAGCTTCGTGCCTTCTTCATCATCATACAACATATCAGCATAGTCTATGATGGTGTTGACTTCAGAAGATAGCTCTTGGTGACGTCCACTTATCTTTTTATTCAATTTCGAAGCGTATTCTGCAAGAATATCAATAGAATTAGCGTAGTTTACATATGTGAACAATAAGCTCCTGACAATACTTAAGTACGTGTGTCGCTGGCAAGTCAACCTCGCTACCATCAGTTGACTGGACAATACACTACATGAGCTGATTACATGTGAATTACAGCTTGGCAACAAAAAGAGTTTGTAATAATTGAGGTCGCTAGCATCGCACCTGTGGCGACCTGGTACACTACGACTCACTCTGTTTTGATTTTGTTACTTTCATCGAATATCGAATGATTATTTATTCATGAAATATAGTCCGAAGTGGGTGATTCAGTCCAAGTTAATATTAGTTCCAGCTGTCACCGCGTCAAACACTTTTTGGTCAAGCAGTTCTTACTTTGTATTACTCCCGTTTCTGATTCGGTTGTGAATTTTGCCAGATTCATTGTAATGTCTAAGAGAGGCTGACCGAACCAGTTAATTTTTCCATTTTCATGAAGTCTGAAATAGTAATGAATATGGTTCAAAATATCAACTTTCAACTTGCATGTCAGATAGTATTATGTGACACTCACTGCAGCACGATCTGTTCAGTATGAACGAGGACTTCAAATAGATCATCCTTGTCTTTAGAGGCCATGATTCTCATCAGCTCGATGAGGAACACCACCATGTACCCTTCATCCAGATCAACAATCATTTGGAAGTATGGCAGCATCGTGGTTGTAGTTTGTGGCGTACCTGGATAACAGTTAAATTGAAGATTTGTCATTTAAGATATTAGATGTCAAAGTTATAAGTTACTGTAGGTAAAAGTATAGTGAAGGAAAACATCGTGAGGTAACCTGATCTAATTTCTAAGATTACCGCTAACGTGGTGATAAATGCACAAACCTTCTCCGTGTGAGAAGAGGCCTTTGGTCAGCAGTGGCTGCTTATAGACTGTTGATAGCTTCAGTGACAAGTTTAAACAGTCCGTAATCATAAATTATGATATTCAGTAGTAGAAGAAAGTATTTATAATTATACTACTAACGTTTTATATTCACTTGTACTGATGTAGTTCCGGAGCTTGTTTCCGCTTCTTCATCAGTTTTACATGTTGTAGGTTCTAGCTCTCGTACATTCGTTGATTTTTTTATGAGTTTGTTAGCGTGTAGCCTTTTATGCTTTGTCGTATATTTTCCGCTTACTGTGATTCGATTCTTTGTAATTCTCTTGACATTCAATTTTCTATGCGTTGATGATTTGTGTTTTCTTAACGCTGACTGTGTAAATTTATTTACATGGGCTGTTGTTTTTTTTACAAAATCATAATTGAATTGTTCCGGTGTTGTAGATTTTGTCGCTTTTTTTCTTCTTGGTTTCGTTGTTGTAATATATTCATCTTCTGTCTCAGTTGACTGTTGTTTTTTTGTCTTTTGTCTCTCTATATTTAGTATATCATCAATTTTATCTAGTTGTGTATCGTCTATCCCATCCATTATAAGAGTTTTATCACTATCATCACTGGATTCATTTGTTTTATCTTTATTACTTGGAGTAGTTTCTTCATGTTCTTCAGCAGTTTCATTGTCTTCTTCATGATCGTCTGTTGAGCTATCTTCTGTTACATCTTTTTCCTCTTCATTTTTACTTTCATCCGTTTTACTGTCATCTCGATCAGACGTCACTAGTTTATCAGGCAAAATAGTTACATCTATACCTTTTATGTTCATACTCTCTTTCAGTTCTCTTATCAGTTTTTCATTCTTGTCAGGTTCTGAATCTAAGTCTCTGATTGAAGTCTCTTGGGATGTCGCTGTGTTGTCGTTTGCTTTATTACTGTCTCGTTCTCTGAGTATATTGGGTCCATTTGCTATATCATCGACAACCTGCTCTTTCTTTACATCCGTACTTAACGTGGCCATATACACGCGATAGTCATCGAGTAGTTTGTGTCTAACTGACGACACGACTGGATCTAAAGTCGTTCGGCCGTGTCTTTGAACATATTTCGGTTTAATTATTTCGTCCAGAGTGTGTTGGTCTTTTGTCAGAGTTTTATCAAATGGTAAAAATATTTCTGTTGTGGAGTTGAGGTACTAATTAGTCATTAGATTAGTTGTAGTAAATATTGAGAAAAATGTAACTGAGATTTCCGATATGCAAGTCACTGTAGCCGAAATTGATTAGAATATTAATTATAAGCATGTAGTACTTTTAACAATGGTTATTGTAAATATACAATGACATTATTATATACACTTGGGAGCTAAGAAACGGAGCCACTAACGTTTTATTTCTTCATTTTATCCAACCCTCTATATTTATAATATAAAATAAATCCTTTTACAACCAGATGATCTCATTGTAAAGCTAACTTGATTTGAGATTGCCTTTAAATTTTTATACGACATACGATGTCGCGGAGAACCTAACGGGTAACCGGGGCTCCGGCTCGACGTGCAGGAGAAGGAACGGGGTGGTTTTTAGTCAGTAAGAGTCTCGCACTCCCTCCCGCCTCACTCAGGCGGGAGCAAACATTCGATGTTTTTCCCCCCATAAAAAAAATACGACATACATTCCTAATTAATAAAATACTTGTATCAGAAACCATTAAACAAGATATGAAAAAGGAAAATCACTAGTGGCTCCGATTTTTTGCTCCCAAGTATAATAGTTGTGACAAACCTGCGTCAAACGGCTGACAAAATAACAAATCATAGTGCAGAAATAACAACAGAAATAGTGGTAGCATTATTTATAAGTTATAATTGGTTTCAAGTTGGAAATATTCACTTTTGTAATTGTATTGTTGTAGCTCATTTTCAATATTGACTGTCTTCAAACGAATTTGTTCAGAATTGAGAGTTTTAAAAACATTTGGTAGAACTGAATACTGCAACTTCGAAACAACATTAAGTTTAAAATTTACTGATTTCAAAAACACATTCCAATTTTTATCGTCACTAAAAAAGTAGTAATAATTTTATTGGATTACAAATATAAAAATAGTTGCTCGCGCAATGTATAACAAGTTTTATGATACAATAAAATGTTAGTATTCTTATATTAAAATGAAAGTGTGCGCTTGTGTTCTACTGTTCACGATATTCGGTATTTATTTTGTTTTCTTTTTAATAAAATATTTTTATCGAGACTCTAGGAAAAATAAATGAAATTCGAATTTAATACGCTATTTCCTAACATCCTTATAAAATACATTTACTTCTTTGAAGTCCAAAAATCTTAAATTTATAGGCACCATACCTATTCGATATATTCGACGTATATAGTCGAATGATCAGTTTTTACTTAAACTTTCCACTTTTATCTTTTTAGTAGATCCTTTTAAAATCGTAGTTATGTTAATCCCACTTATAAAACAAATAGAGGTAATACGTAACTAATATATTGATCTAAGTATTTACAGCTCTCATCAAAACGAGCTCTCAAGATACTAACAAAGACATAAAACTAAAAAAAGCAATCGATGACAAACCCCATACCAAGGAAGAAAGAACACTTAACATTGCCAAAGACCTTCTAGCAAAGACTAAAACACTCGGTAAGGTACCTAAGTTCCAGGTCACAACACCAAGAGTAGTTGCCTTCACTGGATTCATACTACAAGCGATTGATATAATCAATACTTATGAAGATACCACCTTCGGAGACTTCATCGACATTTTAAACGAAGAAGTTAAGAACTATCACTATAGAGGATGTAAATTCTCTGAGCTAACCAAACACCATGACACTAGAAGGCTGTTGCAAACTAAATTGAACTTGATCAGTGGTAAACCAGTCTCTGAAACGAAAGCTAATATAAATGCTGTAGCTGATATACTTAGAGACGAGAGATATGACAAGAAAGTCAAAGATTTCGTTGATTATATCAATTCCTTGTACGGACCAGAAACTGTAGAGAAATTCGAAAAGATTTTAAATGAATTGCAATATTACAACAAGCCGAAAACTAGAAGAATGGACGATAATATGGCACAAGTTATAAAGGATGCGCTGAAGGCGTTAATATTCGACTACTATACACATTTACATGTAAACGCTAAAATAGAACTGAAAGAAAGAATACAGAATATTTGGAATCAAATGAAAGGAACACAAACTTCAACGTTCAACACAAGACAGTTTCATGTGTCACCTCCTACTACTAGCTTTTATACCTCTATATCAGAGACAGAAGATAAAGAATCCAGCAATGATTTAGAAGAAGTAACTAGTGTTGAAGCAAGAGCTAATAAAAATGAAAATACAGATCCGGAGTCAGAAAAAGTTTTAGACTCTTCTTCTAATTCTATAGAGCAGTTCCAGGAGAAACTACGTGAGTTTAATACGCATCGTTACGTAACTTTAGTTACAGAAGGTTTCGACGAGGTACATTCAGATGATGAGATTGATGAAGCCAATCAAATAGGAACCAATAATGAACCAAACCACAAAAATAAACCACAAACATCTGACGAGAACTCAAAATATGTGAAAGGTTTAGCAAGATATGCAATGAAACATTTAAACAACCACGATGTTAATAAAGTATATGAGATGGCCACTGGCGAAAAGAAACATAAATCAAAAGATAAAAAGAAGTACAGACAAAAGAATCAACAATATTCAATTGTAGAGGATGAAGATAATATAGATAAGACAACTCGTGATAATGATAAATACTATGAAGCAAAGAATAAAAATGGGTTAGGCAAACATTTTTCTGGTAGCGATACGTTTGGATATAAAAGGGCGTTTCATCCCGGTCTATGGCGAGGAGCAAGGTAAGATATAGAACTCTTCCGTTATTTATATATTCCGTTATAAAGCAAGCGATTTGACATGTAGCTTTTCACAGAAAACCGACGTAAGATTACGCTTGCGTTGTGTTTCATCGTGTGAGTAGGGCTAGCGGGAGCCTAATTGCCCCCTTCCCAATCTCCCTAATCTCCGAAACCCCAACAATCCTCAAATCCCCAAAAAGCCGGTAACGTACTCGTAATGCCTCTGGTATTTCAGGTGTCTCACTTGTCATCCGTCTGCTCGTTTACCAACCTATACCATAACAAACAGAGCTGTTTGTAGGCAAAAGCTAACATTGACAAAGTTGATAAAATACTACGCTTTAATGTCAACTGTAGAAGGCGTATTTATTGCTAAAAATATTCTAGTAACAAATTTACTTATCAAAATACAAAATCTTGATTACAGTAAATTGCAAATATTGATTTACTTTCTATGTTCGTCTAATGTAGTGACGCATCGTAGTGAACTACTAAACTTTTGACTTACTTTATTTTGTTAATTCGACTAGTAGCGTTCAATGTTTAACTACCGAATTAAATCTTTAGGGGTTTCTTTCTTATATGCTCCTTTTTGAGGGTAGAAAATCATCCACTGTCTTCTGCCACCTTGAGTAAGGCGAGAGAGTGTCACTATGTGACTTTTACTGACTATACTTTTACAACCATTCCATTTATACTCCTGCTTCGATCCAAAGACCTGCCTGTATACTCAACTCCGACACATAAATGTCATTTCAGATATACACAAATATATCGCAGAGATGGTAGTAGTAACACCACAACAGCAGCCAACGTAAACAATGATTTAGAGAGAAGAGTAAGTAATCTAGAAAAACAAGTACAAGAAGTTAGGAAAGAAATGATTGTTGGACACAAAGAAGATAGAAATAACAATAAGGACTCAGTTACAATTAAATCAAAGTATGAGACAAATAATAAACTTGATAGTAAAACAGCTTTACCAACAGTACAAATGAGAGCTAAAGCAAAAAATGATAATGCTAAAGAAGTAACTGCGATAGAAACACTCGTAATTATAAGAAATAGAGCAGTGGATGAAGAAACAAGCACAGCAGATACAAGGGTATATGACAATGGACATGATACTACGGTTTACGATAAAATCAATGTGTCTATGACAACTAGTACAAATCTAAGAAGACGTAATTCTCCTATAACTCATCCTGCTGCGGATTATACTTATATAGAGTTGGATCCGTTTGATCATACACATGATAACTAAGTAAATAAATTGTTGTCTTTAGAGGGTCTGGGTGTCATTGTGTATGTGAACTTGTATGTTTGTAAACGCACCCACGACACAGGAGAAAATCCTAGTGTGGGGCAACGTTTTTTAAAAACAAAAAAAAAAAAAAAAAGAGTTCATTTTCCTTTACCCTCGCCATGTTTTAGAATTCTCATATTATGTGGGCATTTCATCAGCCGAAATATATGTACTTTCTAAGATTATTTAGACACCACTGACAAACGGTGAAAGAAAACATCGTGAGGAAATTCGGGCTTATAATTTTTAACTATAACTTTGAAATCGCCAACACGCATTGATCAACCGCTGTGATTAGTCCTCTATCCTTCTTCGCGGGAGACTTTGGGTCTTTGCTCAACAGTGGCCAGTGATAGGCTGTTGATGTTTCAGCTGCTAGTAACTTGAACAGCAACAACCATGTTTTACCAGTTATGTCATGAATCTATACCTACTTTGGAACGTGCAGCAAGCTCCACTAAAGACAAATCATAATGTTTTTATAGGTTTAGGATTTGGCTTTAAGGGAAACAACAAATTTCAACAAAATTATTTGTAAATACAATCAAGCAAATTAACTTGCTGAACTATTCTAATACTTTTATGTTGTGTGGCTGCTGAGTGCTTTCTCCACTCTTCCAACACATGAACTTATATTTTGCAATAATATACACAACCACTTACAGATATTAAATGTTAATTTGTTAGTGAATACCAGTTGTGTCTAAGGGTACCCGCTGACCGTCTTAACACTTGTTAATCAATATCCTTCAGCAATATAGCAGTGTTAGAAAATTAGTGTTCTATTATAGCACTTGGTAGAATGTTATTAATAATTAATAGATGTAGTTAAGTAACTGTCTTTTGCACTTAACAATATGAAACTAATGAAATTAATTGTATTTAAGATACAATGTAGCTAAATTAGGTCACAACCAGCACCACCAATCATGTACAAGATGCAGCATTCTTTACATATTAGTTAATGTTATAATAGCCCTTTACTGTTACAAAATAAACAAGTTATATCGAGTCCAATTTCAGTTCAAGCATAGATAAAAGTTCAACATGGAAAAAGCTCACCAATCACCAGTTTCAAGCATTTAAGCCAAGCATGCATTGAGTAGAAAAAGCTCACCAATCACCAGTTTCAAGCACTTGAGCCAAGCATGCATTGAGTAGAAAAAGCTCACCAATCACCAGTTTCAAGCACTTGAGCCAAGCATGCATTGAGTAGAAAAAGCTCACCAATCACCAGTTTCAAGCACTTGAGCCAAGCATGCATTGAGTAGAAAAAGCTCACCAATCACCAGTTTCAAGCACTTGAGCCAAGCATGCATTGAGTAGAAAAAGCTCACCAATCACCAGTTTCAAGCACTTGAGCCAAGCATGCATTGAGTAGAAAAAGCTCACCAATCACCAGTTTCAAGCACTTGAGCCAAGCATGCATTGAGTAGAAAAAGCTCACCAATCACCAGTTTCAAGCACTTGAGCCAAGCATGCATTGAGTAGAAAAAGCTCACCAATCACCAGTTTCAAGCACTTGAGCCAAGCATGCATTGAGTAGAAAAAGCTCACCAATCACCAGTTTCAAGCACTTGAGCCAAGCATGCATTGAGTAGAAAAAGCTCACCAATCACCAGTTTCAAGCACTTGAGCCAAGCATGCATTGAGTAGAAAAAGCTCACCAATCACCAGTTTCAAGCACTTGAGCCAAGCATGCATTGAGTAGAAAAAGCTCACCAATCACCAGTTTCAAGCACTTGAGCCAAGCATGCATTGAGTAGAAAAAGCTCACCAATCACCAGTTTCAAGCACTTGAGCCAAGCATGCATTGAGTAGAAAAAGCTCACCAATCACCAGTTTCAAGCACTTGAGCCAAGCATGCATTGAGTAGAAAAAGCTCACCAATCACCAGTTTCAAGCACTTGAGCCAAGCATGCATTGAGTAGAAAAAGCTCACCAATCACCAGTTTCAAGCACTTGAGCCAAGCATGCATTGAGTAGAAAAAGCTCACCAATCACCAGTTTCAAGCACTTGAGCCAAGCATGCATTGAGTAGAAAAAGCTCACCAATCACCAGTTTCAAGCACTTGAGCCAAGCATGCATTGAGTAGAAAAAGCTCACCAATCACCAGTTTCAAGCACTTGAGCCAAGCATGCATTGAGTAGAAAAAGCTCACCAATCACCAGTTTCAAGCACTTGAGCCAAGCATGCATTGAGTAGAAAAAGCTCACCAATCACCAGTTTCAAGCACTTGAGCCAAGCATGCATTGAGTAGAAAAAGCTCACCAATCACCAGTTTCAAGCACTTGAGCCAAGCATGCATTGAGTAGAAAAAGCTCACCAATCACCAGTTTCAAGCACTTGAGCCAAGCATGCATTGAGTAGAAAAAGCTCACCAATCACCAGTTTCAAGCACTTGAGCCAAGCATGCATTGAGTAGAAAAAGCTCACCAATCACCAGTTTCAAGCACTTGAGCCAAGCATGCATTGAGTAGAAAAAGCTCACCAATCACCAGTTTCAAGCACTTGAGCCAAGCATGCATTGAGTAGAAAAAGCTCACCAATCACCAGTTTCAAGCACTTGAGCCAAGCATGCATTGAGTAGAAAAAGCTCACCAATCACCAGTTTCAAGCACTTGAGCCAAGCATGCATTGAGTAGAAAAAGCTCACCAATCACCAGTTTCAAGCACTTGAGCCAAGCATGCATTGAGTAGAAAAAGCTCACCAATCACCAGTTTCAAGCACTTGAGCCAAGCATGCATTGAGTAGAAAAAGCTCACCAATCACCAGTTTCAAGCACTTGAGCCAAGCATGCATTGAGTAGAAAAAGCTCACCAATCACCAGTTTCAAGCACTTGAGCCAAGCATGCATTGAGTAGAAAAAGCTCACCAATCACCAGTTTCAAGCACTTGAGCCAAGCATGCATTGAGTAGAAAAAGCTCACCAATCACCAGTTTCAAGCACTTGAGCCAAGCATGCATTGAGTAGAAAAAGCTCACCAATCACCAGTTTCAAGCACTTGAGCCAAGCATGCATTGAGTAGAAAAAGCTCACCAATCACCAGTTTCAAGCACTTGAGCCAAGCATGCATTGAGTAGAAAAAGCTCACCAATCACCAGTTTCAAGCACTTGAGCCAAGCATGCATTGAGTAGAAAAAGCTCACCAATCACCAGTTTCAAGCACTTGAGCCAAGCATGCATTGAGTAGAAAAAGCTCACCAATCACCAGTTTCAAGCACTTGAGCCAAGCATGCATTGAGTAGAAAAAGTGGAAGTCCTTCATAAGCACAACAAAACACATTCGCAAAACTTTGTTAGCGATTAAAGTTTTTGGGAATCATCGAAACGCAAATTTTATCGTGTTAATAGGCCGAGCACAAAATGATGATTGTCTTTCACAAAAAGCTAAATTTAAGAATAGGTACATCCTCTTTCGTAATAGTACAGCTGCCAAACCAAACTTTATGTAATCACATAACACTGCACGTAAGTCTTATACCAGTTCTGAAACTTCAAACTCAATATTTAAATACTGAAAAGTTTATTCATAACGGATTCTTATAAGAACACAGCGTGATGCTCGTCAAACTTCCCACCAGATTCGCCGAATCGCGCGTTCCCACCATAGTTAAGTACTGAGTTCCCACTTTTGAGCGGGAAACTTAATACTTAACTTTTTTTTTTTTTTTTTTTCTACTAAAATATTTAATTAATTATCAATGTGGGTGATACTAAAAATAAAACGAAAATAACTTGAGATAAGCAGAGGTGCACATTATGCCACTGTACAATGTAACAACCTCTTTTTACACTTGTGACGTTTGATATTATAATATTACAACTTTGTCATTGTTTAAAGTGTTGTATTATTTTATTTTAGTGATAGTTATAAGAATAGTTTGAGATTTTAGTTTTAATGTTGTGTATATCTCTCTCGTGTAGCCTGAGTTAAATCTCTGTGAATGTAAAATTTGTATAAAATAAAAAAAACTGTAGTAATTACTCGTTGTTTACTTGTTCCTCACTGTGAATACTAATAACAGAGGTTCAAAAATGTTCACCTCAGGTTAAGTGCCTGTACTGAAAAAAATTGTATTGCGGTAGTAGTGGCATATTTTACCAAAGTTGCACCATGTATTAAAGATTCTAAAATGATTAATATCACTTCCATCATTATTTCTTAAATTCGAAGCAAAAAAATAGTTTTCAACGAAACTCCGTGTCTAACAATTTATTTGGACTTAGTACATTTTTTTCTAACGTAGGTGCCCAAAGCGCACCTAAGAATCTCGTATCCACTAGCTATTGCTGAACATGTTGGAAATCAACGAGGACCTCTTATTAAACCACATCATCATTTTACTCATGATTTCGTTTGAAATATTCGTCGGCAAAATTGTCACTAAAGGAACAAGTCTGTGCATCACGTACGTCTATCTGAATGATATTTGATACTCAACTCCAGTTGTATGGAAAGAAGTAACATACCATGCATCAAATTCCGTTCGTTAAAATTTTCGGTAGTAGTAACCCGTCAGTTAGGACCTCGTAGTTTGATTAGAGGATCCTCCAAACTCAATTTCTTTTGATAGAATAGGTTGTTTAAACGTGCAAAGGACTTGTGCACACTGGGACACCACCGCGTCACCTTCGCACCGCCATGCTGTGCACACGACGCCGCCGCGCCGACATCGCGCCGCTCGCTGCTACGTCTGCCTGATTTGACGACACATTACCATGCATTATGGTGTTAAACATTAAATGTTATTTAGTGAAATGTCATCTACAGCATGTGTTCCTCTAGCAACAATATTGCCGACGAATGCTACGAGTGAATCATGACTTTGAAAAATGTTTGAAAAACTTTGAAAAACGTTGAAAAATATTTTTGTGTCAAATTTAAGAAACAATGTAGGGAGTGGTACACCATTTCAGAATCCTTATTAAATGCGCCAACTTTGGTGAAATTTGCCACTACTACCGCAGTACATTTTTTTAGGTATAGACACTTAAACTAAAGCGAATATTTTATTGAGAGTACTGAAGCAGTTGGCTCAGAATTTATGATTCCATAATACTAAAGCACTACTCAGGACAATATAAGCAAAAATACAGACGAAAAAATATATAATTGTAGCAACAAGAATCGAAAGACTGGCTCAGGGCTTTTTCGTAGATGTTTTTTTATAGCATGAGCTGGTAAACGATCAAACGGATCACCTGATGGTAAGCAATCGGTGCCGCCCATGGACACCCGAAATACCAAGGCGTTACAAGTGCGTTACCGGCCTTTTAGGGATGGGGAATTTGAGGATTGTGGAGGATTCAGGGAATCGGTAGACTAGAGAGGAGGGTAATTGGGCCTCCGGTAACCTCACTCACACGACGATACAGAACGCAAGCGTTGCTTCACGTCGGTTTCCTGTGAGACCGTGGTATCACTCCGGTCGAGCCGGCCCATTCGTGACGAAGCATGGCTCACCAACACTTAAACACATTTAGATAACACATATAATAAGTAATTGTTATTCAAAAACTATCGGACTTGGATTATTTTTAATATTTTTCTGATTACTGTTGGAACCTTGCCGAACATCAGGTGCCATTTGATTGACGATTTCAGGGACACCATGTATATCAATAATGAAAAATAGTATGACGTACCTATTTATTTACTTTTACTTATCAATCTTGTGAAAAGATTGCGTATAATGGAATAAAGATTTCGACTACTGGATGTCCACTCGTAGTAAACAAAACACCATTACTATTAACAAAGAACTTTAAATAAGATAATTACAGTAGTCGGAACAATTACAATTGTTGAAAGAAAGTTAAGCATTTCAGATAAAGAAATTTTCAAAGCGGGTAAAACAGTAACCCAGACAAAGCTTTGGTACCATATAAATATACCACATGCATGGGAACCTTGAACCATAATAGATAATAATTCATCTTATTGTCTATATTGCAGTCAGGTAAAAGTGTTACTTAGTTCTGGCTTCAATAGAAGGTAGTACAACTTTTTGTCAAGATTTTTATGGAACCACTGAATCGAATCATGAACTTTGGTAGGGACAAGAATTGCATTTAGATATGAGAAGCTGGCACAAGCACAAGATATGTGCTAAAAATATGTTCAAAATTAGTAATAGTATTTTTTGAAGACTAAAACCTATCTTTGAACATTTCATTCAACTTCATGCTGGCTTAGTATCTATGAACTTTCGGAGTCGCGGAGAACCTAACGGGTAACCGGGGCTCCGGCTCGACGTGCAGGAGAAGGAACGGGGTGGTTTTTAGTCAGTAAGAGTCTGACACTCCCTCCCGCCTCACCCAGGCGGGGGCAGCCATTCGATGATTTTCCCCCCTTAAAAAAAAAAAGTATCTATGAACTTTGATTGATGCTCTGCGTTGCTTCAAGTTCACAGACTTCAAATGACAGGGAGTTTACATTACATAGATAGATACGTGGCTATTAATTAATTATGTCATTTTGGTCTTCAAATGTTCGAACATCGAACATTAGTGGGAAAACAAATTTACACGATATGAAGTTATTTTTATATAATTATTAAATGGGACTGAAGTTTGACCACTATCTCGCCTGGTGGTAAGCGATGATGCGACCTACGATGGAGCACGTCGACCATAGCCAACCAACCTATTCACTCGGGCCTTGATACACCCAGGTTATACCCTTCAATTCACTTGACTCCAGAATAGTTCGTGAGTTTAATGAAAGTCCAATATAAAATTGGTAAAACTTTGTGTTTATATTGTTCTAAGAAATACTCAATTCACAACTAATCTAATATTACAAAATATTACTGGTTAACACCAAAGCTTGGAGACGACTGGCGTGCTAACTCTATAGGGTCGCAGGCGCAGCTGCACACTTGAGAACACATAAAAAATGTCAACACATTAGTGTCGCCACACTGGCAAGAATTCCACTCCTTAGCAGTACGCACAAGGAAGCTTGATGCGAAGCGCTTCGTGCGTGTGGGTGGGACATCTATCATAAATCGGTGACGCTTCGCCGATTGTCTTGTGGTAAGATGATGGAAAGGACTAGGGGGAATCAAGTTGTGCAATTCACCCGCACACTATATAAATGTATCTATGCCTTGAAGCCGGGCCTCCACAAGCGCATCATCGTTGATGAGCCTCTTGGCACGCCTCTCGACGTGCTCTAGCGCGTCCAGCTGATATTTAGCCGAACCGTCCCAAAGATAAGAGCAGTACTCCATACAAGACCGAACTTACGCCTGGTACAGGCTCAGCAATTGCTTCGGCGTGAAGTACCGTCTCACTCTCCATAGGATACCCAACTTCCTATCAGCCAGTTGCGCTTTTGACTCTTATATATGAGCCAAAGTTGAGTGTGGGTGTCAGAGTTACGCCAAGAAGCTCAAGATGATCAGCTATCGGAACGGATACATTCCGGAAAGTAGGAGTCAGCGGAAATTGACTCCGATTGGCAAAGAATAGACACGCCTGGGTTTTGCTAGCCATATCACCACAGTCGGAGACCGCCTATAAGGATGAAACCCGTTTAAAGATGAGGATTCTTTATGGTTCCATAATACTGAAGCACTATTCAGGATAATGTAAACAAAAATACAGACGAAAAAATAAAGAATTGTAGCAACAAGAATCGACATTCAGGAATCGACTGGCTCAGGGTGTAATTTTTTTGTAGATAACACATAATTCAAAAACTATCGGACTTGGATTTTTTTAAATATTTGTCTGATTACTGTTGGAACTTTGTCCATTACCTGGTGCCATTTGATCGACGATTTCAGGGACACCCTGTATATCAATAATGAAAAATAGTATGACGTGCCTATTTGTTTACTTTTACTTATCAATCTAGTGAAAAGATTGCGTATAATGGAATAAAGATTTCGACTACTGGGTGTCAACTTGTAGTAAAGAAAACACCGTCGGAACAATTACAATTGTTAAAAGAAAGTTAAGCATTTCAGATAAAGAAGTTCTCAAAGCAGGTAAAACAGTATCCCAGACAAAGCCTTGGTACCATATACCTCTAAATATACCACATGCATGGGAACCTTGAACCACAATAATAATTCATCTTATTGTCTATATAGCAGTTTTTGAAGCCGCGAGTTAAGTTGAATATTAAGATAGAATATAATTTATTATTAACTACATAAGTGAAGAGTTTCATGCTCAACAGTAATCCCGTAATCTAGTAGATTGCATTCCCTAGTTTCTATTAGCTTAGTTTATTTAATCATTTTTAGTAAGTAGGTACGAGTCTGTACATTTGTACAACAATTACAGGTTAATAATTATTAAACAAAATCAAATTGTATCAACCAAAGTATTTATCTCGTCAAAATGAACAAAGTAATAATAATAGTTTTAGGCATAGCAAAAATATTGTACCGATTCAAACTAATTGTGAACTACCCTATTGTGTTACTATGAATAAGCCCATTAAATGGTCATTATCTCTCAGGATGCGTGGTATTTTTGGGGTCTATATAAGGGCAGGACCTTAACGAACAAGCTCACTTACAGTTTAGACTGCAAACGTTACTACTCAACACATTTTGAAGTGAAGTGAAGTGATTGTATACTATCGAACTGACAATGAGTTCTCTAAACGTAATCGACAATGCTGATACCTCGCTACGCACACCACCCAAAGCTGTACTTCCAAAACCTCATCAAGTGATACATGGTCTGAAAAAAGAATATTGTACAGATACAAAAACGATGCCCGGAGAGAAAAAACGAGCCACAGTGAGAAGAAATGGAAGAAGATTGAAGAAGAACGAAAACAACCTACTGCTGCTGAACCATCCTTCCATTCAGCGTTACAGAACGGTCGGTTCATTGAAGAGTTCGAATATCTGAATACAATTGACGAAGGATCATACGGCGTTGTATACAGAGCTCGCGATAAGTCGACAGATGAAATAGTTGCTCTGAAACGACTTAAAGATCTGAACGAAAGCGAAGGATTCTCCATTGCTGCTCAGAGGGAGCTGAACACCCTACTCAAATTACGACATCCTAATATTGTCGCAGGGCGGGAGATAGTGGTGGGCTCTAGTAATGAGGAAATATTTATATTAATGGAATACGTGCCGCACCAGTTAAAATGTTTCTTGGACACAATGCGGCTAAATCTTCGAATATTCTCCCCGGGACACGTCAAATGCTTGATGACGCAACTATTGAGGGCGGTACAACATCTTCACGTCCATCACATTCTACATAGAGATCTCAAAACCGCTAACATACTGTTGTCTCAAGATGGTGTTCTGAAGGTGGCAGATTTTGGATTGGCTCGAGAATATGGATTCCCTCTTCAGCAATATACCCCGGGCGTGGTCACACGGTGGTACCGTGCGCCTGAAATTCTGCTGCTTAGCCCAGAATACTCAACTCCTATAGACATGTGGAGTGTTGGGTGTATATTTGCTGAATTAATTACCTTGTCACCACTGTTCCCTGGCAAATCTGAGTTGAATCAGTTGAAGAAGATATTCATGGATTTGGGTACGCCGTCTGACACAATTTGGCCCGGCTACAGCTCGTTACCGCCGGTAAGAAACATCATGTTTGATAACTATGTACCGGGCGGGTTGCGCAAAAAGATAAGCAGCAAAGATCTTTCCGATAGCGGTTTATCCTTACTGGAAGGATTATTAACTTACTGTCCTGCAAGACGAATAACAGCAGCCGCTGCATTAGAGCACGAATACTTCAAGGAGCAGCCGGTGGCAGTCGAGCCGGACAGGTTCCCGATGTGGATGAACTCTGTGGACAGCGGTCACTATTCTGACCTGGAATTAGAAATAGATCGCGGCTCTTACCGCAGTACTCGATTAAGTTCAGTAGACACCGGCGTACTTATTATTGATGATTGATAATATAATATGATATTTAATGCTGTTGTTTGTCAATATGTATATATATGTATCTCTTTATTGTAGCAATTTGTGTTAAATGTTTGTGAATATAAAAATTGTATAAAAATAAAATTTGTTGTAGTAATTACATTTTGTTTAATTGTTCCTCACTGTGAATGTTATTAATAGTAAACGTTGATCTAAATTAGAAATTCTTTTAATTGTTGAAAACAATTTTAAAAATAGTTTGACATACCTATTTGTTAACCTTTACTTATCAATTTAGTAAAAAGATCGTGTATACTGGATTAAAGATTTGCACTACTGGGTGTCCACTCGTAATAAACAAAACACTATTACTATTAACAAAGAACTTTAAATAAGTTACTTACAATAGTCCAAACAATTATAATTGTTAAAGAAAGTTAAGGGTTTTAGATAAAGAAATTTTCAAAGCAGGTACAAACAGTAGGATAAAGAAATTTTCAAAGCAGGTAAATACACCACATGCATGGGAACCTTGAACCATAATAGATAATAATTCATCTTATTGTCTATATAGCAGTCAGGTAAAAGTGTTACTTAGTTCTGGCTTCAATAGAAGGTAGTACAACACTTTGTCAAGATTTTTATGGAACCACTGAATCGAATCATGAACTTTGGTTCGGACAAGAATTGCATTTAGATATGAGAAGCTGGCACAAGCACAAGACATGTGCTAAAAATATGTTCAAAATTAGTAATAATATTTTTTGAAGACTAAAACCTATCTTTGAGCATTTCATTCAACTTCATGCTGGCTTAGTATAAACATTGATTGATGCTCTGCGTTGCTTCAAAGCTTCAAGTTCACTGACTTCAAATGATAACCAATCACTGGGAGTTTACATAACATAGATACGTGGCTATTTTATTAATTATGTCATTTTGGTCTTCAAATTTTCGAACATCGAACATTAGTGGGAAAACAAATTTACACGATACGAAGTTATTTTTATATATATGATGGGCCGACGTTTGACCACGATCTCGCCTGGTGATAAGCGATGATGCGATCTAAAATGGAGCACGTCGTCCCGACACGATGTTCGCCGGCTCAGCTAGTATTTGTATAATATTTCAGGGTACAGCAGTCCTAAGCGCAAGAATACCAAATAGGTATATTACTAAATCAATCCACAATATTACTATTTCGCATTTTAGTGTTTGAAATACTTAGATAATATTACACAGGTATAAATAGAGGTATAGTGAGGGATGAAATATGTGACTGTTACAAATAGGTCATTAACAAATACCAAGAACTAATTCTTTAGAACGTTGAATTTTTTTTAAGGCGGGGGAAATCATCGAATAATTTCTCCCGCCTGGGTGAGGCGGGAGGGCTCTTACTGACTAAAAACCAACCCGTTCCTTCTCCTGCACGTCGAGCCGGAGCCCCGGTAACCCTTTAGGTTCTCCGAGACAGAACGTGGTAATTAAGACACTCAAAATATTTTTCCCTCGCATCTGAAGAGACTTTGTTGCACTGTCAAAGCTATTAATTATATTCTTAGAATTATACTTTTCTTAGAACTCTGATTTAAGAATTTTATTTCTCTTAGAAATAATACAATTCACTTAAGATGGGAGAAAACATAACTTAAAATTAAAGTACAGAGTATGAGCATGCGGGCGGTACATAGAAATGTTTTCTACTAAAATATTTAATTAATTATCAATGTGGGTAATACTAAAAATAAAACGAAAATAACTTGAGATAAGCAGAGGTGCACATTATGCCACTGTACAATGTAACAACCCCTTTTTACACTTGTGACGTTTGATATTATAATATTACAACTTTGTCATTGTTTAAAGTGTTGTATTATTTTATTTTAGTGATAGTTATAAGAATAGTTTGAGATTTTAGTTTTAATGTTGTGTATATCTCTCTCGTGTAGCCTGTGTTAAATCTCTGTGAATGTAAAATTTGTATAAAATAAAAAAAAACTGTAGTAATTACTCGTTGTTTACTTGTTCCTCACTGTGAATACTAATAATAGAGGTTCAAAAATGTTCACCTCAGGTTAAGTGCCTGTACTGAAAAAAATTGTGTTTATTTATTTATTTAGGTCAGCCAACGACTGTTTACACATCATATTACAACAAATCGGTTTAGATACAATATGCA
Organism: Spodoptera picta; assembly: GCA_038387885.1. Taxonomy (NCBI): domain Eukaryota; kingdom Metazoa; phylum Arthropoda; class Insecta; order Lepidoptera; family Noctuidae; genus Spodoptera; species Spodoptera picta. The sequence goes on from JAZHFQ010000065.1 coordinate 73,273, forward strand.
TTTGCTAGTGTAACAATCAATTAAAGGCTAACACATCATGCTCAAGAGAATAGTTAGGTATTAGCTCAAGTTTAAATTATTAAATTAAATTAAATTAATAAACATAAAATACAACTATTAAATTAACATTAAAATTAAATTATTAAACACAAATAATAGTTTCCCATAAACAGAAATCTATTTAAGGTGAACACACAATTAGAACAAACATAGGAGACAACAACAAAAAATAAGAAAAAAATAAAACAATTAGCATCTCATACATTATGCATTCTTAGAATAGACAGACAAAGATTAGATTTCATCAAATTACAATAGGTTACATTAGGTTTCATTCACAACATAATTATTCATTTACATAATTAATTAATTAATTAATTATTCATTATTCATTTACATAATTATTCATTTATCTATTTACAATTACCTTAACAATCTTGGAAATACTATCCTGGTTCAATTCCACTGAGTCACTGTAGCTATTGAGAATCCCACATAGCCTAGGTATAGGTGAGTTTCTGCCTAGTACAGACCTACGTTGTGGCGGGCATAAAGGCATAATAATATTTCTTGGGTATCTACATGGGGCATGGAACCCAACAAGACCCAACAATTTCGAACATTTAATTTTATGTCTCAATATTTTAAATAGAAATATGGCATCTGTGACATCTCTGCGTGTGGATAGAGTGTGCATCTTAAAATGTTGCATACGGGTTTCATAGGAAGGTAGCTGTTTATATTTTCCTTCACAAAAAGCTAAATGCCACACAAAACGCTTTTGCACTCGTTCCAAACGCAGCATATGGGTGGCGTAGTGGGGTCTCCACACCACACTGCAATATTCTAATATGCTACGCACGAGACTGTTATACAGCATTATTTTTATACTACATTTACGAAAGCTTCTTGTATTACGAATTATGAATCCAAGCATTTCAGATGATTTTTTAATTATATATTCAAAGTGGGGAACAAAGGTTACCTTCCTATCAAAAAGCACACCTAAGCCCCGAATAGTTTCGCGTTCTCGCACATTAACCTGATCAATATAGTATTCAGTGCCCATGTAGTTATTTTTCCTTGTAAATTTAACATGGTAACATTTGTCAGGATTTAGTTGCATTCTGTTATTTTTACACCACTCACTTACACTGTTAAGATCTTTCTGCAGAAGCTCGTTATCGGTTGGGGTTTCAATCATTCGTGCAAATTTCAAATCATCAGCATAAAGAAAAGGCTCTGAGTATTGAAAACACTGGGGCAGATCGTTAACAAATATATTGAATAGAGTTGGAGCTACATGTGTACCCTGAGGAGCGCCTGAAGTTATAATTTGCTCAGAAGATTTAAATCCATTAACAACGACGCAAAAATTGCGCCTCGTCAGGTATGATTCAAACCACTGCAACAAGGGCCCCGATATACCGTAAGCTGAAAGTTTATATATTAGTATGGTATGAGACATTTTGTCAAACGCCTTACTGAAGTCCGTATATATTACGTCAAATTGCTTGTTTTTATCTACTGCCTGAACTACTGACTCCGTAAAACTTACTAAGTTCGTTGCAGTAGATCTTGCCGTTACAAAACCATGCTGATGGTCGCTGAGGTATATTTCAAAATGACGCTGAAGATATGGGCAGATAATAGATTCAAAAATCTTTGCAAAACCTGAAAGTATTGAAATGGGCCTGTAGTTTGAGATAGTGTTTTTACTATCAGATTTGTGCACTGGGACAACCCTTGCTTTTTTCCATTCCGAAGGAAAAGTACCTGATGCTAACGATGAATTAAAAATTATTATCAGAGGAGAAACCAGTGCCGCTGCACAGGAAGAAATAAATATAAATTGTGTTGCGGTAGTAGTGGCATATTTTACCAAAGTTGCACCATGTATTAAAAATTCTAAAATGATTAATATCACTTCCATCATTATTTCTTAAATTCGAAGCAAAAAAATAGTTTTCAACGAAACTCCGTGTCGAACAATTTATTTGGACTTAGTACATTTTTTTCTAACGTAGGTGCCCAAAGCGCACCTAAGAATCTCGTATCCACTAGCTATTGCTGAACATGTTGGAAATCAACGAGGACCTCTTATTAAACCACATCATCATTTTACTCATGATTTTGTTTGAAATATTCGTCGGCAAAATTGTCACTAAAGGAACAAGTCTGTGCATCACGTACGTCTATCTGAATAATATTTGATACTCAACTCCAGTTGTATGGAAAGAAGTAACATACCATGCATCAAATTCCGTTCGTTAAAATTTTCGGTAGTAGTAACCCGTCAGTCAGGACCTTGTAGTTTGATTAGAGGATCCTCCAAACTCAATTTCTTTTGATAGAATAAGTTGTTTAAACGTGCAAAGGACTTGTGCACACTGGGACACCACCGCGTCACCTTCGCACCGCCATGCTGTGCACACGACGCCGCCGCGCCGACATCGCGCCGCTCGCTGCTACGTCTGCCTGATTTGACGACACATTACCATGCATTATGGTGTTAAACATCAAGTATTCTTTTTTAGTGAAATGTGATCCACAGCATGTGTTCCTCTACCGACAATATTGCCGACGAATGCTGCGAATCATGATTTTATTCGTTGAAAAATATTTTTGTGTCAAATTTAAGAAACAATGTAGGGAGTGGTACACCATTTCAGAATCCTTATTAAATGCGCCAACTTTGGTGAAATTTGCCACTACTACCGCGGTAAATTTTTTTAGGTATAGACACTTAAACTAAAGCGAATATTTTATTGAGAGTACTGAAGCAGTTGGCTCAGAATTTATGATTCCATTATACCGAAGCACTACTCAGGACAATATAAGCAAAAATACAGACGAAAAAATAAATAATTGTAGCAACAAGAATCGAAAGACTGGCTCAGGGCTTTTTCGTAGATGTTTTTTTATAGCATAAGCTGGTAAACGATCAAACGGATCACCTAATGGTAAGCAATCGGTGCCGCCCATGGACACCCGAAACACCAAGGCGTTACAAGTGCGTTGCCGGGCTTTTAGGAATGGGGAATTTGAGGATTGTGGAGGATTCAGGGATTCGGTAGACTAGGGAGGAGGGTAATTGGGCCTCCGGTAACCTCACTCACACGACGATACACAACGCAAGCGTTGCTTCACGTCGGTTTCCTGTGAGACCGTGGTATCACTCCGGTCGAGCCGGCCCATTCGTGCCGAAGCATGGCTCTCCCACACTTAAACACACTTAGATAACACATAAGTCATTGTAATTCAAAAACTATCGGACTTGGATTATTTTTAATATTATTCTGATTACTGTTGGAACCTTGCCGAACATCAAGTGCCATTTGATTGACGATTTCAGGGACACCATGTATATCAATAATGAAAAATAGTATGACGTACCTATTTATTTACTTTTACCTGTCAATCTAGTAAAAAGATTGCGTATAATGGAATAAAGATTTCGACTACTGGGTGGCCACTCGTAGTAAACAAAACACCATTGCTATTAACAAAGAACTTTAAATAAGCTACTTACAGAAGTCCGAACAATTATAATAATTGTTGAAAGAAAGTTAAGCATTTCAGATAAAGAAGTTCTCTAAGCAGGTAAAACAGTAACCTAGGCAAAGCCTTGGTACCGTATAAATATACCACATGCATGGGAACCTTGAACCACAATAATAATTCATCTTATCGTCTATGTAGCAGTCAGGTAAAAGCGTTACTTAGTTCTGGCTTCAAAAGAAGATAATATAAGGTGAGGTCAAGCTTTTTTATGGAACCACTGAATCAATCATGAACTTTGGTAGGGACAAGGTTTGCTTTTAGAGAAGATCGTATCATATAGATATGAAATTAACACTCCAGATTAATTTTTTACTCAAAATGGAGGAAAAGATACATTAGTAGATATTTGAAGAAGCGAGTTAAGTTGAATATTATGGTAGAATATAATTTATTATTAACTACATAAGTGAAGAGTTTCATGCTCAGCTACCGTAATCTAGTAACTTGCAATCCCTAGTTTTTATTAGTTTAGTTTATTTAATCATTTTCATTTTTAGTAAGTAGGTACGAGTCTGTACATAACTTATCTTATTATTAAACAAAACCAAATTGTATCAACCAAAGCACTTATCTCGTCAAAATGAACAAAGTAATAATTTTAGGCATAGCAAAAATATTGTACCGGATCAAACTAATTGTGAACTACCCTATTGTGGTACTATGAATAAGCCCATTAAGTGGTCATTATCTCTCAGGATGCGTGGTATTTTTGGGGCCTATATAAGCGCAGGACCTTAAAGAACGAGCTCACTTACAGTTTAGACTGCAAACGTTACTATTCAACACATTTTGAAGTGAAGTGAAGTGATTGTATACTATCGAACTGACAATGGATTCTCTAAACGTAATCGACAATGCTGATACCTTGCTACGCACACCACCCAAAGCTGTACTTCCAAAAATTCATCAAGAGATACATGGTCTGGAAAAAAGAATATTGTACAGATACAAAAACGATGCCCGGAGAGAAAAAACGAGCCACAGCGAGAAGAAATGTAAGAAGATTAAAGAAGAACGAAATCAACCTACTGATACTGAACCATCCTTCCATTCAGCGTTAAAGGACAGTCGGTTCATTGAAGAGTTCGAATATCTGAATACAATTGACGAAGGATCATACGGCGTTGTATACAGAGCTCGCGATAAGTCAACAGATGAAATAGTTGCTCTGAAAAGACTTAAAGATCTGAACGAAAGCGAAGGATTCTCCATCGCTGCTCAGAGGGAGCTGAACACCCTACTCAAATTACGACATCCTAACATTGTCGCAGGGCGGGAGATAGCGGTGGGCTCTAGAAGCAATGAGATCTATCTCGTTTTGGAGTACGTGCCGCACCAGTTGAAAAGTTTCTTGCGCTCGGCGCGGGAAAATCATCTAATGTTCTCCCCAGAACACGTCAAATGCCTAATGACGCAACTTTTGAAGGCTGTACAACATCTTCACGACAATCACATTATCCATAGAGATCTCAAGACCGACAACATACTTTTGTCTCAAGATGGTGTTCTAAAGGTGGCAGATTTTGGATTGGCCCGAGAATATGGATTCCCTCTTCAACAATATACTCCGGGCGTGGTAACACTGTGGTACCGTGCGCCTGAACTACTGTTACTTAGCCCAGAATACTCAACCCCTATAGACATGTGGAGTGTTGGGTGTATATTTGCTGAGTTAGTTAACTTGCGGCCACTATTTCCCGGCACATCTGAGCTGGATCAAGTGCACAGAATCTTTTTGGGTTTGGGTACGCCGTCTGACGCAATTTGGCCTGGTTACAGCTTATTGCCACCAGTAGGAAACATAATTTTCGACGACTATCCACCGGGCGGGTTGCGCAACAAAATAAGTCAGAAATCGTTTTCTGAAGACGGGCTATGTTTACTACAAGGTCTTTTAACCTACGATCCTGCAAGAAGAACAACAGCAGCTGCAGCGTTAGAGCACGCATACTTCAAGGAGCAGCCGGTGGCAGTCGAGCCGGCCATGTTCCCGATGTCGATAGAGTCTGTGGACAGCGGTCAGTACTCCGGCGCGGAAATGGGTGAAGATCGCGGCTCTTACTATAGTACCTGCTTGGATTCTCTAGAAAACGACGTACTTATTATTGACGTTTGATATTATAATATTACAACTTTGTCATTGTTAAAAGTTATTTTATTTTAGTGATAGTTATAAGAATAGTTTGAGATTTTAGTTTTAATGTTGTGTATATCTCTCTAGTGTAGCATGTGTGTTAAATCTTTGTGAATGTAAAATTTGTATTAAATTAAAATATTCTGTTGTAAACGATTTGTTTAATTGTTCCTCACTGTGAACATAACATCATAACATCACGCCTTTTATCCCCGAAGGGGTAGGCAGAGGTGCACACAGAAGTAACACCCACTTTCCACTATTTATGTTATGAGTCCCATGTAATAGGGGGTGAGCCTATTGCCATATACCGGGCACATTTCCAGACTTCGTGCTACTACTGAGAATTTTTTAAAACCCAGTAATACTTTGCCCGACCCGGGAATCGAACCCGAGACCCCTTGCCCGGTAGTCGCACTCGCGACCACTCGGCCACACTGTGAATACTAATAATAGTGGTTCAAAAATGTTCAACTCAGTTTAAGCGACTGTACTGAAAACAATTGTACTGCAGTAGTAGTGGTATATTTTATATAGCGGTAAATTTAAAAAAAAAATTAGGAGCAAGAAAATAGTTTTCAACGAAACTCCGTGTCGAACCATTTATTTGGACTTAGTAAATTTTTTCTAATGTAGGTTGTAACCTCGATTTTCGGCTACCACCGGACCAAGCGTCAGGGCAGAACAAGAAACTCTTAAATAATTTATTTTATTTGTAATCCCAGGGCGCCATGATTCTCTCCTTGGGGTATAAATAAATTTAAAACAACACAAAGATATGGAATATAAATTTACTGTTAAATTATTTAATTTAACACACACTTATTCAAATTGCCAACAAATTCAAATAGCGGTACAAATAACATACATTCAAACGATCATCTGATCATCAAATCATGCACCTTTAAATATAAAACAATTATTACACATTACCCACTTGTTTTTGTTAATTTTAATTCAACTTTATCTGGAAGAAAGTGGGTAATTACATATATGTATCAAAAATTCCAAATATACATGAATGGCAAAATACTACAATAAATTTGTATTGAAGATAGCAAAAATAGCTAATCTGTAACAAACATATTATCACCTTCGCAGGATGATTGTCAATACCCTTATAAGAACATACACTTAATAAGCTATGTTACTTAACTTATGAGACAGATTTCCGGCGTGCCAGCACTACAACAGAGGATCTGGTGTATGGCTGTAAGGATCTGCCTTCTTCTGGTGTCATCAAATAAAACTCATGAAGGCATGAGTATCCGAAGCCGCACTATGACGCTCCAGTTCTACTTCATGGGCAAAACGATAAATCAACGGATTGTCTACAATGGGGTAGACATGGATAAACCCTCTCCTGATATAAAGAATTTTCTCCTGATATAGAGAATTTTCTCCTGATACAAAGAACCTATAACAATGGGTACATCGTAAGAACACAATATAACCTATATTCTCATCGCGAAGAAACGAATAACTATTTAATATTTTGTTTTAGAAACTTACCCAGAATCTGGGACGAAATACACACAAATATTAATTAATTCAGGTCTTTCATTGGACCTGCACGACAACTTTTTAATAAAATTATAAGACACAGCACTTCTTCAGTCTGATCTTCCTTGTTGTAGATATCGATTTCGAAAAAGGACGGTTTCTACAAAACTCCTACATTTATACCCCCTATCTTTCGATTCCACTACTGATCGAAGCACCAACCATAACCATATTTGGTAATATTTTGCACGATCCACTTCCTGATCCGAAGAAATCTCTAGATTGTTCCAGATTACGATCTGTGAGACCCCTACCGTCAGAAAGTGCTATTAAAAGAATATTAGTGTGGAACTAGTGCCATCTATGTCACAGAGATCGCACTACCAACACTTGGTCGATATGAAAGGCAAGATCCAAGGTTGTTGATTATATTGCTAACGTCTATGTTAATTCGCGAAAGCGATGACAGATGGCGGTATTTAACAATTTATCCATTTTCCCCTATTATGGGTTAACATATATTTTTTTATGTTACAATACACCCCCCTTATGAAAAAATTTTTAGTTAATAAAAATTTTCCCAGGGATCGTTCCTAGAGACCTGACTGGCAAAAGCAACAAACAAAAAAAACAAATAACAAATTAAAGTTAAGTTACACACAAAAAAATATACAAAATTAATCTTCTGCAATTTTATGTTGAAATATAAAAAAAAACATAGACAAACAACCTAAAGAGAATAATAGCGAGTAGGTCATAACTCGGGTTTGAATCTGGACTCAATCGACTACCTAACCTTATCTTGTTTCTTGTAATTACCATTGTGTAACCTCCGTTACTGGTAATACAGATTAAAATAATCACTATTTGTGTTTTAATTTATACTATTGACGCTAGTCAAACAGACATGAACACAAAAGTTAATTAAATTTTTTTTTTTTGTTTTTTTTTGTTTAAGTATCATATTTGAGGATATCTTTAATATGATAATTACCCAAACATTTTCCGTCTAGATCTGATAAAGTATATACTAGTGGTGAACGCTTGGCTGTTACCACACATTTTATGAATTTAGGAGCCAGCTTAGATGAAAAATTTTTGGCTTTGTTAGAGAGATAAAATGTACGTTTATAAACAATTTGGCCTATCTTCAGTTCCACCTGTCTTTTCCTTAGGTTATAATATTTGGCATTGTGTTGATGAGAAGCCAATAAATATTTCCTCACCTTTCGGAAAATATTTTTTAGTTCACGGAGTTTCCCACCATAATTCGGTATCTCGGGATCCTCTAATTCATTTCTCGAGCAAGGGGGATTGGAACAGTTGTAAAGGGATCCGTCGATTATAAATTCCCTACCATGGACCAGAAAATACGATGAAAACTTGGTGGTTTCGTTTACCGAAGAATTTAGGGCACATTGTAATTCTACAAGATGTTCATCCCACCGTTTGTGTTCGGATTTGACGTAACAAGCGATAGCATGTACTACATTTCTGATTGCTCTTTCCGCTTGATTAGTCTGGGGATGATATCGAGGACTATAATATATGTAAGGTATATTATACTTAATCAATAGTTGCCTAAATTGAGAGCTAATAAACTGAGGACCGTTATCCATAAAGATAGTCTTACAAACCCCATGCACTAGGAATACCTGTTTCTCGATGAATTTGGCTACAGCACTGCCTGTTGCTATCCGTATAGGATGCAACATAACGTACTTGCTAAAGTAATCAGAGATGACTAACAGGTATACGTTCCTGTTCCTAGAGCTTGGAAAAGGACCTAACAAATCACAGCTTATTGCTTCGAATGGTTTTGTTACTTGTTTGGGATTACCCATCAGACCAGGACGAGCGGTGTTGACAGGTTTATATGTTTTACAAACTTCACATTTACTCACGTAATCTTTTACGTTTTCATACAAGCGAGGCCAATAATAATGTAAGGCTATTCTTTTATGAGTTTTCATAACGCCCAAGTGTGCACTTGTAGGATCGTCATGATACTTTTGTAATAATTCTAACCTATTATCTTCAGGTACTACCAATTTCCAATCAAATTCGTTTGTCAAATTATATTTATTTTTCGAATATCTAAATAAACTACCATCTTTTTCCATAAAATTTGGGTACCTGCGCGGATTTTCCCTTACGGACGTGAGCATATATTGATACCATTCATCCTTTGGACTATCTACAGAGATGATATCTACTTTTATCCGAGACAAAGTATCAGGTAGGACATGGTCACGTCCTTTTCTATGTTCTATTTTGAAGTTAAATTGACTCAAACGCATGCTCCATCGGGCTAACCGGCCTGTGGGGTTTTTAATTTTGTGGAACCACAGCAAAGAAGCATGATCAGTTACAACAGTACACTCCTGACCCTCTACATATTGTCTAAACTGTTCCAGTGCAAATATAACGGCTAATAATTCCCTTTCTGTGGTGCTGTAGTTGACTTCATGTTTATTGAGTGTACGACTACAGTAAGCGATTGGATGTTCTACGCTGTCATAGCACTGGGTGAGAACGGCAGCTACTGAATGAGCAGAAGCATCTGTTAAAATTCTAAATGGACGCGTATAATCAGGCATTTTTAAAATAGGGTCAGAAACTAGTGCTGATTTAAGTTGGTTGAAAGATATCTGAGTCTCTGAGTTCCACTCAAATTCAACGTTTTTACGTGTAAGTTTACATAAAGGTTTACTAATACCAGAGAAATTTTTTACGAATCTCCTATACCATCCTGCCATGCCCAAGAATCTCTTAACTTCCTTGGAACAGGTGGGAATCGGATAATTTAGGATCACATCCACCTTATTGGGATCTGTTCTTAAACCGTCTTTATCAATATAATAGCCCAAATACTTGAGTTCTTTACGGAAGAATTTTGACTTTTCCATATTGATAGTTAAACCTGCATCTTTGAGGCGGTGAAAAACTTTTTCCAATAGGGCTATATGTTCCTCAAAGGTAGATCCTATTATAACTACATCATCTTGGAAGGCGAAAACCTTGTTGTCAAACTCAGGACCAAATAATCTATCCATAAGACGTTGCATGGTAGCAGAAGCACCTACCAGTCCAAAACACATAACATTAAATTGAAAAAGGCCTCTACGAGGAACCGTGAAAGCAGTTTTTTTAGCTGAATTTGCTGAATCATATGGTATTTGCCAGTAGGCGGCACTGAGGTCAATTGAGGAAAGGTATTTCGCATTTCTGAGCTGATCTAAGATCTGGTTGATATAAGGTAAAGGATAAGCATCAGGTTTAGAGACTTGATTTAGTTTACGCGAATCTAAGCAGAGTCTGATTTCACCGTTGGACTTTTCCACCATAACCACCGGAGAGTTCCATGCCGAATTAGAAGGGGAAACTACTCCTAGCTTAAGCATTCTATCCAATTCCTTTTCTAGAGCTATTTGCTTTACGGGTGATAAAGGATAGTAACGTTGTTTGATTGGGCCTCGGTCACCTGTGTCTATCCGATGATGCTCTAAAGTGGTCCTTCCTAAACCTACTTTCTCAGTGTTTATGGTATCGAATTTTTCGACTACCTTATTTATAATACATTTTTGAGGATCCGATAGATTCTCATATTCTTGTATACCCTTATTACTGAATAGGGAGTTTATGAGCCCCTCCACATCAACTTCATTATTGCATGTTGGAATAGGCAAAGTTAGCTTCTTTGTCAGACCAAATACATGCCAAAAATCTATTCCTAATATAACGGCTGTGGTAACTTCTGGAACCACATAAAAAGTAATAACCTTAAGAATTGAATTATATTCTATTGGTAGTGACATACTACCTAAACAAGATAGTTTACTGCTATCTGCAGATTTAATAATTCGCTCTTTATGAGAGGAATCGAGTTTGAAACCTAATTTGCTAAAAACAATGTGTGCGTTCTTACCTAAGATTGAGCAAGAAGCGCCAGAGTCGGCAAGACCTAGAATTTCATAGTTCAGGACTTTAAATTGAAGGTAAGGTCGGTTATCAGGCTTTTTGTTTGGAAAGAGAACTTTACCTTTATTAAAGTTGTTAGGTGACCTATTTAATGTTAAGTATCGGGTAGAGTTCTCACATTTCAGTTTTTTGTGACATTCTCAAGTTCTACTCTTGAGTTGCAGTGTGGACATGCAGGTCGTGTTACGCCTGGCTGTCCACATCCATAACATAATATTTCCCTAGATTTAGCCTGTCTACATTCATTAGTGAAATGTTCGTTGGTTTTACATCTCCAGCACGTAATGTTCGCCTCACCTCGTGGACTGGACTTTACGGCTGCAATTTTATAGTCCTTATTCGGAAACTTGCCAGTCCTCGACGGAGAGTTGTGATAGTTATCTGATTTATAAATTCTGGGTTCTATAAAGTTGTTTGCACGCGATTGTGCTAGCTCTAAACGCTTTCCTAAATGTTTCAATTTGCTAATTGAATCTACTTCCTGCAAGGCTAATTCCTTCATATACTCTGGTCGAATATTGTGCATTAGTATTTCTAGTTGTTCCTCCTCGGACATGGAGTAGGACAAACGAGAAAACATTCCTTGCATAGTGGAAATATAGTTTAAGATTGTTTCATGTTTAGACTGTGTACGTTGTCTAATTTCATTTCTATATTGATAATCAAAATCTGGAGTGTCAAAGTCCTCTTTTAGACGAGATAACAATTCAGAATAAGAATTAAAAGTTGGTTTATTGCACCTAAACCATGATAATGGTGGGCCTTCTAATAGGTCAGAAAAAGCTGTAAGCATACGTGATTCCGGAATCTCACGGGCCTGCCTGAGTTCCTCTAATCTTTCTATAAAGATTCGAATACATGTTGATCCATTGTATTTTAAGTTCAAAGAGTTTAGGTTTATTGGTTTATCCCTAACTACTAAAATTTCTTCCCTACCTTTAAGCATATCAATCCTGTTCTCTTTTACAGGACGATCTCCTACCTCACTATCTGGTATGTCCTCAATTACTCTACTCGCGCTTTTACATTTGGGGTATTTTCCCTATCTACGTATTCTTCCGAACTATCTTCATCGTCAGGTTCTACTTCAGCCAAAATTCTAATAAGTCTGTGTCTAAGCTCTGTTATTGACGTATTTAATGATCCAGACCTAGCCAAACGGTCAATTAGATAATTAGCCCTGACTGAAATGCGTATGAATAAACTCCTATCTTTCGCTAAGTCACCTGAAGAAAGCAGATCCTCAAGCTCACCAACCTTCGGGTTACAGACTTTTGCCTCGGCTGCTGGGAGTGGTGATGTGACTTGTTCTGTTTTAATGCTGCCACGCCTGGACAGCTTATGCACCTGTCTCAGCTGCCTTCTCAGCGCATCAACGGTTGAATCAGGAGCTGTGGAAATGCCGAGTAAATCTAGTTCAGATATGATCTCATCCTTTCTTAAATAGTTTATATATTTATGTATTGAAGACATTTTCTTGCAAGTAGAATAAAAGAAGGTAGTGAATAAAAATCAAAGTAAATCAAATTAGGTTGTTGGGTTGTGTGTTAAATTAAGGTATATAATTAAAAGCTAAGGTGTGACTTCAGACTGGTTGAAACTTTTTATGGCTTACAACCTATTCTTCATCATTAGAACACACCTGGATAAACCCCAGAGAATCAGTTTTTCTGTCGGCCTTGACGTTGGTCGCCAATTTGTAACCTCGATTTTCGGCTACCACCGGACCAAGCGTCAGGGCAGAACAAGAAACTCTTAAATAATTTATTTTATTTGTAATCCCAGGGCGCCATGATTCTCTCCTTGGGGTATAAATAAATTTAAAACAACACAAAGATATGGAATATAAATTTACTGTTAAATTATTTAATTTAACACACACTTATTCAAATTGCCAACAAATTCAAATAGCGGTACAAATAACATACATTCAAACGATCATCTGATCATCAAATCATGCACCTTTAAATATAAAACAATTATTACACATTACCCACTTGTTTTTGTTAATTTTAATTCAACTTTATCTGGAAGAAAGTGGGTAATTACATATATGTATCAAAAATTCCAAATATACATGAATGGCAAAATACTACAATAAATTTGTATTAAAGATAGCAAAAATAGCTAATCTGTAACAAACATATTATCACCTTCGCAGGATGATTGTCAATACCCTTATAAGAACATACACTTAATAAGCTATGTTACTTAACTTATGAGACAGATTTCCGGCGTGCCAGCACTACAACAGAGGATCTGGTGTATGGCTGTAAGGATCTGCCTTCTTCTGGTGTCATCAAATAAAACTCATGAAGGCATGAGTATCCGAAGCCGCACTATGACGCTCCAGTTCTACTTCATGGGCAAAACGATAAATCAACGGATTGTCTACAATGGGGTAGACATGGATAAACCCTCTCCTGATATAAAGAATTTTCTCCTGATATAGAGAATTTTCTCCTGATACAAAGAACCTATAACAATGGGTACATCGTAAGAACACAATATAACCTATATTCTCATCGCGAAGAAACGAATAACTATTTAATATTTTGTTTTAGAAACTTACCCAGAATCTGGGACGAAATACACACAAATATTAATTAATTCAGGTCTTTCATTGGACCTGCACGACAACTTTTTAATAAAATTATAAGACACAGCACTTCTTCAGTCTGATCTTCCTTGTTGTAGATATCGATTTCGAAAAAGGACGGTTTCTACAAAACTCCTACATTTATACCCCCTATCTTTCGATTCCACTACTGATCGAAGCACCAACCATAACCATATTTGGTAATATTTTGCACGATCCACTTCCTGATCCGAAGAAATCTCTAGATTGTTCCAGATTACGATCTGTGAGACCCCTACCGTCAGAAAGTGCTATTAAAAGAATATTAGTGTGGAACTAGTGCCATCTATGTCACAGAGATCGCACTACCAACACTTGGTCGATATGAAAGGCAAGATCCAAGGTTGTTGATTATATTGCTAACGTCTATGTTAATTCGCGAAAGCGATGACAGATGGCGGTATTTAACAATTTATCCATTTTCCCCTATTATGGGTTAACATATATTTTTTTATGTTACAAGGTGCCCAAAGCGCACCTGATAATCTCGTATCCACTAGCTTATTAAACCACATCATCGGTCTACTCATGATTTCGTTCGCAGTATTCGTCGGCAACTAAAGGAACAAGTTTGTGCATCACGTCTATCTGAATAATATTTGATGCTCAACTCCGTTGTATGGAAAGAAGTAACACACCATGGAAATTCCGTTTGTTAAAATTTTCGGTAGTAGTAACCCGCCAGTCAGGACCTCGTAGTTTGATTGGTAGAAGACTGAAGCAGTTAGCTCAGAATGTATGATTCCACAATATTGAAGCACTATTCAGGATATTGTAAGCTAAATTACAGACGAAAAAATAAAGAATTGTAGCAACAAGAATCGAAAGACTGGATCAGGGTGTACTTTTTCGTAGATAACACATAAGTCATTGTAATTTAAATACCATCGGACTTGGATTTTTTTAATATTTTTCTGATAACTGTTGGAACCTCGTCGATTACCATTTGATGGTGCCATTTGATTGACGATTTCAGGGACACCCTGTATATCAATAATGAAAAATAGTATGACGTACCTATTTATTTACTTTTACTTATCAATCTAGCAAAAAGATCGCGTATAATGGAATAAAGATTTCGACTACTGGGTGGCCACTCGTAGTAAACAAAACACCATTGCTATTAACAAAGAACTTTAAATTAGCTACTTACAGAAGTCCAAACAATTATAATAATTGTTGAAATAAAGTAAAGCATTTCAGATAAAGAAGTTCTCTAAGCAGGTAAAACAGTAACCCAGGCAAAGCCTTGGTACCGTATAAATATACCACATGCATGGGAACCTTGAACCACAATAATAATTCATCTTATTGTCTATAATTATAGCAGTCAGGTAAAAGTGTTACTTAGTTCTGGCTTCAATAGAAGGTAGTACAACACTTTGTCAAGATTTTTATGGAATCACTGAATCGAATCATGAACTTTGGTTCGGACAAGAATTGCATTTAGATATGAGAAGCTGGCACAAGCACAAGACATGTGCTAAAAATATGTTCAAAATTAGTAATAGTATTTTTTGAAGACTAAAACCTATCTTTGAGCATTTCATTCAACTTCATGCTGGCTTAGTATAAACATTGATTGATGCTCTGCGTTGCTTCAAAGCTTCAAGTTCACAGACTTCAAATGACAACCAATCACAGGGAGTTTACATTACATAGATAGATACGTGACTATTTTATTAATTATGTCATTTTGGTCTTCAAATGTTCGAACATCGAACATTAGTGGGAAAGCAAATTTACACGATACGAAGTTATTTTTATATATATGATGGGCCGACGTTTGACCACGATCTCGCCTGGTGATAAGCGATGATGCGATCTAAAATGGAGCACGTCGTCCCGACACGAAGTTCGCCGGCTCAGCTAGTATTTGTATAATATTTCAGGGCACAGCAGTCCTAAGCGCAAGAATATCAAATAGGTATATTACTAAATCAATCCACAATATTACTATTTCGCATTTTAGTGTTTGAAATACTTAGATAATATTACACAAGTATAAATAGAGGTATAGTGAGGGATAAAATATGTGACTGTTACAAATAGGTCATTAACAAATACCAAGAACTAATTCTTTAAAACGTTGAATTTTTTTTAAGGCGGGGCAAATCATCGAATAATTTCTCCCGCCTGGGTGAGGCAGGAGGGCTCTTACTGACTAAAAACCAACCCGTTCCTTCTCCTGCACGTCGAGCCGGAGCCCCGGTAACCCTTTAGGTTCTCCGCGACAGAACGTGGTAATTAAGACACTAAAAATATTTTTCCCTCGCATCTGAAGAGACTTTGTTGCACTGTCAAAGCTATTAATTATATTCTTAGAATTATAGTTTTCTTAGAACTCTGATTTAAGAATTTTATTTCTCTTAGAAATAATACAATTCACTTAAGATGGGAGAAAACATAACTTAAAATATATTTGATACAGAGTATGAGCATGCGGGCGGTACATAGAAATGTTTTCTACTAAAATATTTAATTAATTATCAATGTGGGTAATACTAAAAATAAAACGAAAATAACTTGAGATAAGCAGAGGTGCACATTATGCCACTGTACAATGTAACAACCCCTTTTTACACTTGTGACGTTTGATATTATAATATTACAACTTTGTCATTGTTTAAAGTGTTGTATTATTTTATTTTAGTGATAGTTATAAGAATAGTTTTTTCAGTTTCGTCGCGGCACTCGTGCGAACGAGTCGTGTTGTAATTGTTTACGTCGATTTGACGCACTAATCGTCTGACCATTGATAAGCAAGTACCTAAGAGTTTAGAAAGGTCCCGCGCGGGGCAAACCGGTTTGCCACCGGCGCGCTATAGATGCAACGTGTCTGCGAATACAATGAGTGATACAAATGAGAATTACGATGAAATAAATGATGAGAATATGAATGAAGTTACAAACGAAAGTTCAACTTCAAATGAAAATTTAGACAATTTAGATAATCCAACCAAGAAGAGAATGAGGGGAAGCAGCGATGAAGAATGGACAGAAGTAACACGAAAAAGCAAAAAACTTAAGGATATAAACAAAATAGAAGTATACATATCCAGTAAAGAAAAACTACCAAAACAATTTAATTTAGCCAAGATATTTAGAGACCAGAATATTAAAGATATTATGAGAGTAAAGTTTACCAATCCATACCGAGATCGTATAGAACTGGGTAATGAAATTAGTGCGGAGAAATTAGAAACATGCAAATACTTTCTTGATCAAGGATGGAATATTCACAGAGCAATGGAGAATAGTATGTCGTACGGAGTGATACGAGATGTTGACTTGGACATGTCAGAAGAAAACATTTTGGAGAATATTTTTTGTCCTGAACCAGCTAAGCTAATTTCAGTTCTTCGTCTGAATCGCAAGAATTTTGGGGAAGATGGATGGTCACCTAGTGAAGCTGTGCGCCTTGCCTTTAAAGGTTCCTTTCTACCACCATATGTGTACACTCATGATTTGAGAATAAAAGTCGAACCTTATGTATTTCCGGTTTCACAGTGCTCACGTTGTTGGAGATTTGGCCATGTACATAAAAAATGTCCTAGTAGCAAGGTGATTTGTCCCAAATGCGGAAAAAATCACGAAAATTGTGAAACTTCTGATATGAGATGTGTTAACTGTGGAGGGAATCACATTTCTCTCTCAAAAGTATGTCCAAGCTTTCAAAGGGAAAAAAGATTGAGAGAACTCATGGCTGAGTTTAATTGCACATATCGAAAGGCCCTAACTATATATGCACCAAAAGAACCTAGTAAGGAAATCAACATTGAGAGATTAAGTAGTGAGATACATCCCACATTGGAAGAAGAGAACTTTACGTTTCCCACAAATATTAGTAGTCCAGTTTTTAAAATAACCACTAAAGCACAGATACATAAAAAGAAAGGGAAATCATCAACTAAACATAAACTGAACGAGGAAGATAAAACAGATATTAGTTATATGGAGTGGATAGAAGAAGGACAACATAATAATACTGAAAGGAAAAACTCCGTTGAATCAGAAGCAAAACAAAGAGATGTTACTTTCAAGGAGTTATTAATGAGGTTACGAGAGATAATATTCATGAAGGGAAGCACTATACACACAATTTTTAAAGAAGTTATCAAGACGTGTATTGAGTGGGTAATATTAGTATTAGCTGATAATGTTGCGGACTGGCCTATACTCAAATTAATTATGAACCTTCTATCAAATGGCAGATAAGTACTCAAAAATTATTAAACTTAATATTATACAATGGAATACACAAAGCATTCGTCCAAAGTTATGTGATTTTGAGAATTTTTTATTACAGGACAAGATTCACATTGCTGTCTTAAGCGAGACCTGGTTAGAACCAGATAGTAGTTTTAAAGTGAAAAATTTTAATATATTCCGTAAAGATAGATACGACGCATACGGCGGTGTAGCAATTCTTACGCATAAATCAATTAAGTCACAGATTTGTCATAATTTTCAACACTCTAATCCAGGAATAGAAATTATACACGTTAAAGTGTACAACTGCAATCAAATTGAAAATATTATTTCTATTTACTGCCCACCTTCAATAAATACTAGCCAGTCTGATCGGGATCAATTATTTTTACAGGTAAATACCAAAACCTTACTCTTAGGTGACTTTAACGGACACCACACCAATTGGTCCAATAAAGTCGACAGAAGAGGTAATCAAATCTTTGATGCAATTATTAGTAGTAACCTTGTGTCATTAAATACCGGGGCTCATACTCGTATTAAGCTGGTTAACAATGTTCTTCAACAATCTTCCCCTGATATTTCATTAGTCTCGACCGACATAAGTCTTAATTTAAATTGGAATGTACTGAATGAGACGTTAGGTAGTGATCATTACATTATTAAAATTACGACATACTTCAAAGCCAGCGATTACTATATGTCCCGTCGAAACTACAAAAAGGCTAATTGGGAAGGATACCGAAAAATTTTGAATGAACTGTTTAATGATACTATTTTAACCAATGATTTCCAAAAAAATTACGACTTATTTACAGATTATTTAGATATAGCGGCAGATCTTTTTATACCATCTATTAAAATCAATATAAATCCAGAAGTTAAGTTTACACCAAAACCTTATTGGAGTCCTTATCTTTCTAAGGTTGTTGCAGAACGCCGCTTAGCACTTTCGAAATTTAGACGTAACCCATCACCGCACAATCTCGGAATTCTTCAAAGTAAAATCTCCGAAGCTCAAAAACAAATACGTCGGGCTAGAAATAAGTCTTTTCAAGAATTTTGTTCTAGTCTTAACCAATCTACAACCCATAGTCAACTATGGCGTAGAATGAGATGGGTAAAGGGATATTTCCCTCCAAGATCCCATATCGACGACACTAAGGTCAATGAACTACTTTGTAGTTTAGCCCCGGATTTCGTACCATGCGAGAAACCTTTACTTTTTTCAAATAACCCAACACTAGAAGTACCTATAACAATCCAAGAACTGATTAAGTGTTTAAAAAATAAAGATACAGCCCCCGGTTGCGATAAGATCTCATATTCTATGATAACTCAATTACCTGACAACGGAAAACAAATGTTACTCGATTTATTTAATTCGTTTCTCAAAAACTCATTTGTACCTAAACAATGGCGCGATATAGTAGTTATACCAATCCCTAAACCAGGCCGCGACCCTTCTTTAGTTTCATCTCTGCGGCCGATATCTATGATCTCGTGTGTATGCAAATCTTTCCATAACATTCTACTCAACAGATTAGAGTGGTATATAGAAAAGAATCGTATGCTACATCAAAATACGACTGGGTTTAGAAAATGCCGATCGACAGTAAACAATCTCACCAGTTTAGTTTCAAGAATACAAACAGGTTTTTCTAAAAAACAAAGTACAGTATGTTGTTTTATTGACTTAGATAATGCATACAATAATGTGGATATTTATAGTTTATTAAGAATCATGGATTACTTAGGAGTAGGACAAAGAATATCTGATATGTTTGGAACTTTTTACAATCTAGAAATTTAAAAATTAACACAGACAATTATTCACTGTGTAGAACTACTGCTCGCGGCCTGGCACAAGGAGATCCTTTTTCTCCTTTGCTGTTTAATATAGCTACAATCAATATTTGTAAAAAGATAAATAATGTTAGTATTTCTCAGTTCGCAGACGATTTTGTATTATATTTTACTACCAATAATATTTTAGAAGCAAAACATGAACTACAAATAGCTTTGGATCAATTTAACAAATTAGTGGAAAACATCGGTTTAAATATTTCATCAAGTAAAAGTAAAATATGTATATTTAAAAACGGATTTAAGAAAGATATTATTAAAATTAATATAAACAAAAGTACTCTTGAAGTAGTTGACACATATAAATATTTAGGATTATGGCTGGATCGTTCTCTAAGATGGTCCAAACATATAAATGAGCTGAGAGATAAGATGTCGAAATTTCTTAATGTGTTTAAAATACTAGCTGGCCCAGGATGGGGAGTACACCCGACTCATTTGCGACGGTTATATATTGCCTTTATACGTAGCAGATTAGATTACGCGAGTTTTTTATACCACAACAGTTGTCAAACTAATCTTCATAAATTATCTAAAATACAGAATCAATGTCTGAACCAATGACCCATTGGGTTTTCATCAAAAGTACACCCATACATGTGATGGAATGCGAACTTCATATACAGCCGTTGCATATTCGCAGATATTACTTAGCTGGCAAATGGTATTTGAAACTAAAGTCTTTTATAGGTGATAACACCTGTGAAATTATCAACACCCTATACAATAACTGCCAAGGTACTCAGTGGAGACGCAAAAAAATACCACTCTTAGTTCACATATCTGATATATTTAGTAACACAGTTGTCGATGTTGATTGTCATAACGAATTGGGATTATTCTCGCTGAACACGTGGATAAGCAGTGTGAACTTGTTCTGTATGATTAACCCGCATATTGAAGAGCTTACAGAAGCTAAAAAATTATACAATATTAATCATCTTCGAAGTATTTGCTATGAACATTTTAACACAAATTACTCGGGATATTATACTTTATATACAGATGGATCTAGAATAGAAGATGCGGTTGGTGCGGCATTTTATGATCCTCAAAATAACATAACTTGTAAATTTCAACTTAACCCAAAAATATCGACCATGCACTCGGAATTAGTCGCAATTTGCGAAGCTGTCTCATATCTTGATTCTATTAATTTTAATAATTGTGTTATATATTCGGACTGTAAAAGCGTACTCCAACATTTACTTAAATGTATAAAGAGTAACGGTTATCCTGTAGCATACAAAATTATAGATAGTATGGTTAAGCTAAAAAATAGGTCATTTACAAATACCAAGAACTAATTCTTTAGAACGTTGAATTTTTTTTAAGGCGGGGGAAATCATCGAATAATTTCTCCCGCCTGGGTGAGGCGGGAGGGCTCTTACTGACTAAAAACCAACCCGTTCCTTCTCCTGCACGTCGAGCCGGAGCCCCGGTAACCCTTTAGGTTCTCCGCGACAGAACGTGGTAATTAAGACACTAAAAATATTTTTCCCTCGCATCTGAAGAGACTTTGTTGCACTGTCAAAGCTATTAATTATATTCTTAGAATTATATTTTTCTTAGAACTCTGATTTAAGAATTTTATTTCTCTTAGAAATAATACAATTCACTTAAGATGGGAGAAAACATAACTTCAAATTAAAGTACAGAGTATGAGCATGCGGGCGGTACATAGAAATGTTTTCTACTAAAATATTTAATTAATTATCAATGTGGGTAATACTAAAAATAAAACGAAAATAACTTGAGATAAGCAGAGGTGCACATTATGCCACTGTACAATGTAACAACCCCTTTTTACACTTGTGACGTTTGATATTATAATATTACAACTTTGTCATTGTTTAAAGTGTTGTATTATTTTATTTTAGTGATAGTTATAAGAATAGTTTGAGATTTTAGTTTTAATGTTGTGTATATCACTCTCGTGTAGCCTGTGTTAAATCTCTGTGAATGTAAAATTTGTATAAAATAAAAAAAACTGTAGTAATTACTCGTTGTTTACTTGTTCCTCACTGTGAATACTAATAACAGAGGTTCAAAAATGTTCACCTCAGGTTAAGTGCCTGTACTGAAAAAAATTGTATTGCGGTAGTAGTGGCATATTTTACCAAAGTTGCACCATGTATTAAAGATTCTAAAATGATTAATATCACTTCCATCATTATTTCTTAAATTCGAAGCAAAAAAATAGTTTTCAACGAAACTCCGTGTCGAACAATTTATTTGGACTTAGTACATTTTTTTCTAACGTAGGTGCCCAAAGCGCACCTAAGAATCTCGTATCCACTAGCTATTGCTGAACATGTTGGAAATCAACGAGGACCTCTTATTAAACCACATCATCATTTTACTCATGATTTCGTTTGAAATATTCGTCGGCAAAATTGTCACTAAAGGAACAAGTCTGTGCATCACGTACGTCTATCTGAATAATATTTGATACTCAACTCTAGTTGTATGGAAAGAAGTAACATACCATGCATCAAATTCCGTTCGTTAAAATTTTCGGTAGTAGTAACCCGTCAGTTAGGACCTCGTAGTTTGATTAGAGGATCCTCCAAACTCAATTTCTTTTGATAGAATAGGTTGTTTAAACGTGCAAAGGACTTGTGCACACTGGGACACCACCGCGTCACCTTCGCACCGCCATGCTGTGCACACGACGCCGCCGCGCCGACATCGCGCCGCTCGCTGCTACGTCTGCCTGATTTGACGACACATTACCATGCATTATGGTGTTAAACATTAAATGTTATTTAGTGAAATGTCATCCACAGCATGTGTTCCTCTAGCAACAATATTGCCGACGAATGCTACGAGTGAATCATGACTTTGAAAAATGTTTGAAAAACTTTGAAAAACGTTGAAAAATATTTTTGTGTCAAATTTAAGAAACAATGTAGGGAGTGGTACACCATTTCAGAATCCTTATTAAATGCGCCAACTTTGGTGAAATTTGCCACTACTACCGCAGTACATTTTTTTAGGTATAGACACTTAAACTAAAGCGAATATTTTATTGAGAGTACTGAAGCAGTTGGCTCAGAATTTATGATTCCATAATACTAAAGCACTACTCAGGACAATATAAGCAAAAATACAGACGAAAAAATATATAATTGTAGCAACAAGAATCGAAAGACTGGCTCAGTGCTTTTTCGTAGATGTTTTTTTATAGCATGAGCTGGTAAACGATCAAACGGATCACCTGATGGTAAGCAATCGGTGCCGCCCATGGACACCCGAAATACCAAGGCGTTACAAGTGCGTTACCGGCCTTTTAGGGATGGGGAATTTGAGGATTGTGGAGGATTCAGGGAATCGGTAGACTAGAGAGGAGGGTAATTGGGCCTCCGGTAACCTCACTCACACGACGATACAGAACGCAAGCGTTGCTTCACGTCGGTTTCCTGTGAGACCGTGGTATCACTCCGGTCGAGCCGGCCCATTCGTGACGAAGCATGGCTCACCAACACTTAAACACATTTAGATAACACATATAATAAGTAATTGTTATTCAAAAACTATCGGACTTGGATTATTTTTAATATTTTTCTGATTACTGTTGGAACCTTGCCGAACATCAGGTGCCATTTGATTGACGATTTCAGGGACACCATGTATATCAATAATGAAAAATAGTATGACGTACCTATTTATTTACTTTTACTTATCAATCTTGTGAAAAGATTGCGTATAATGGAATAAAGATTTCGACTACTGGATGTCCACTCGTAGTAAACAAAACACCATTACTATTAACAAAGAACTTTAAATAAGATAATTACAGTAGTCGGAACAATTACAATTGTTGAAAGAAAGTTAAGCATTTCAGATAAAGAAATTTTCAAAGCGGGTAAAACAGTAACCCAGACAAAGCTTTGGTACCATATAAATATACCACATGCATGGGAACCTTGAACCATAATAGATAATAATTCATCTTATTGTCTATATTGCAGTCAGGTAAAAGTGTTACTTAGTTCTGGCTTCAATAGAAGGTAGTACAACTTTTTGTCAAGATTTTTATGGAACCACTGAATCGAATCATGAACTTTGGTAGGGACAAGAATTGCATTTAGATATGAGAAGCTGGCACAAGCACAAGATATGTGCTAAAAATATGTTCAAAATTAGTAATAGTATTTTTTGAAGACTAAAACCTATCTTTGAGCATTTCATTCAACTTCATGCTGGCTTAGTATCTATGAACTTTCGGAGTCGCGGAGAACCTAACGGGTAACCGGGGCTCCGGCTCGACGTGCAGGAGAAGGAACGGGGTGGTTTTTAGTCAGTAAGAGTCTGACACTCCCTCCCGCCTCACCCAGGCGGGGGCAGTCATTCGATGATTTTCCCCCCTTAAAAAAAAAAAAGTATCTATGAACTTTGATTGATGCTCTGCGTTGCTTCAAGTTCACAGACTTCAAATGACAGGGAGTTTACATTACATAGATAGATACGTGGCTATTAATTAATTATGTCATTTTGGTCTTCAAATGTTCGAACATCGAACATTAGTGGGAAAACAAATTTACACGATATGAAGTTATTTTTATATAATTATTAAATGGGACTGAAGTTTGACCACTATCTCGCCTGGTGGTAAGCGATGATGCGACCTACGATGGAGCACGTCGACCATAGCCAACCAACCTATTCACTCGGGCCTTGATACACCCAGGTTATACCCTTCAATTCACTTGACTCCAGAATAGTTCGTGAGTTTAATGAAAGTCCAATATAAAATTGGTAAAACTTTGTGTTTATATTGTTCTAAGAAATACTCAATTCACAACTAATCTAATATTACAAAATATTACTGGTTAACACCAAAGCTTGGAGACGACTGGCGTGCTAACGCTATAGGGTCGCAGGCGCAGCTGCACACTTGAGAACACATAAAAAATGTCAACACATTAGTGTCGCCACACTGGCAAGAATTCCACTCCTTAGCAGTACGCACAAGGAAGCTTGATGCGAAGCGCTTCGTGCGTGTGGGTGGGACATCTATCATAAATCGGTGACGCTTCGCCGATTGTCTTGTGGTAAGATGATGGAAAGGACTAGGGGGAATCAAGTTGTGCAATTCACCCGCACACTATATAAATGTATCTATGCCTTGAAGCCGGGCCTCCACAAGCGCATCATCGTTGATGAGCCTCTTGGCACGCCTCTCGACGTGCTCTAGCGCGTCCAGCTGATATTTAGCCGAACCGTCCCAAAGATAAGAGCAGTACTCCATACAAGACCGAACTTACGCCTGGTACAGGCTCAGCAATTGCTTCGGCGTGAAGTACCGTCTCACTCTCCATAGGATACCCAACTTCCTATCAGCCAGTTGCGCTTTTGACTCTTATATATGAGCCAAAGTTGAGTGTGGGTGTCAGAGTTACGCCAAGAAGCTCAAGATGATCAGCTATCGGAACGGATACATTCCGGAAAGTAGGAGTCAGCGGAAATTGACTCCGATTGGCAAAGAATAGACACGCCTGGGTTTTGCTAGCCATATCACCACAGTCGGAGACCGCCTATAAGGATGAGACCCGTTTAAAGATGAGGATTCTTTATGGTTCCATAATACTGAAGCACTATTCAGGATAATGTAAGCAAAAATACAGACGAAAAAATAAAGAATTGTAGCAACAAGAATCGACATTCAGGAATCGACTGGCTCAGGGTGTAATTTTTTTGTAGATAACACATAATTCAAAAACTATCGGACTTGGATTTTTTTAAATATTTGTCTGATTACTGTTGGAACTTTGTCCATTACCTGGTGCCATTTGATCGACGATTTCAGGGACACCCTGTATATCAATAATGAAAAATAGTATGACGTGCCTATTTGTTTACTTTTACTTATCAATCTAGTGAAAAGATTGCGTATAATGGAATAAAGATTTCGACTACTGGGTGTCAACTTGTAGTAAAGAAAACACCGTCGGAACAATTACAATTGTTAAAAGAAAGTTAAGCATTTCAGATAAAGAAGTTCTCAAAGCAGGTAAAACAGTATCCCAGACAAAGCCTTGGTACCATATACCTCTAAATATACCACATGCATGGGAACCTTGAACCACAATAATAATTCATCTTATTGTCTATATAGCAGTTTTTGAAGCCGCGAGTTAAGTTGAATATTAAGATAGAATATAATTTATTATTAACTACATAAGTGAAGAGTTTCATGCTCAACAGTAATCCCGTAATCTAGTAGATTGCATTCCCTAGTTTCTATTAGCTTAGTTTATTTAATCATTTTTAGTAAGTAGGTACGAGTCTGTACATTTGTACAACAATTACAGGTTAATAATTATTAAACAAAATCAAATTGTATCAACCAAAGTATTTATCTCGTCAAAATGAACAAAGTAATAATAATAGTTTTAGGCATAGCAAAAATATTGTACCGATTCAAACTAATTGTGAACTACCCTATTGTGTTACTATGAATAAGCCCATTAAATGGTCATTATCTCTCAGGATGCGTGGTATTTTTGGGGTCTATATAAGGGCAGGACCTTAACGAACAAGCTCACTTACAGTTTAGACTGCAAACGTTACTACTCAACACATTTTGAAGTGAAGTGAAGTGATTGTATACTATCGAACTGACAATGAGTTCTCTAAACGTAATCGACAATGCTGATACCTCGCTACGCACACCACCCAAAGCTGTACTTCCAAAACCTCATCAAGTGATACATGGTCTGAAAAAAAGAATATTGTACAGATACAAAAACGATGCCCGGAGAGAAAAAACGAGCCACAGTGAGAAGAAATGGAAGAAGATTGAAGAAGAACGAAAACAACCTACTGCTGCTGAACCATCCTTCCATTCAGCGTTACAGAACGGTCGGTTCATTGAAGAGTTCGAATATCTGAATACAATTGACGAAGGATCATACGGCGTTGTATACAGAGCTCGCGATAAGTCGACAGATGAAATAGTTGCTCTGAAACGACTTAAAGATCTGAACGAAAGCGAAGGATTCTCCATTGCTGCTCAGAGGGAGCTGAACACCCTACTCAAATTACGACATCCTAATATTGTCGCAGGGCGGGAGATAGTGGTGGGCTCTAGTAATGAGGAAATATTTATATTAATGGAATACGTGCCGCACCAGTTAAAATGTTTCTTGGACACAATGCGGCTAAATCTTCGAATATTCTCCCCGGGACACGTCAAATGCTTGATGACGCAACTATTGAGGGCGGTACAACATCTTCACGTCCATCACATTCTACATAGAGATCTCAAAACCGCTAACATACTGTTGTCTGAAGATGGTGTTCTGAAGGTGGCAGATTTTGGATTGGCTCGAGAATATGGATTCCCTCTTCAGCAATATACCCCGGGCGTGGTCACACGGTGGTACCGTGCGCCTGAAATTCTGCTGCTTAGCCCAGAATACTCAACTCCTATAGACATGTGGAGTGTTGGGTGTATATTTGCTGAATTAATTACCTTGTCACCACTGTTCCCTGGCAAATCTGAGTTGAATCAGTTGAAGAAGATATTCATGGATTTGGGTACGCCGTCTGACACAATTTGGCCCGGCTACAGCTCGTTACCGCCGGTAAGAAACATCATGTTTGATAACTATGTACCGGGTGGGTTACGCAAAAAGATAAGCAGCAAAGATCTTTCCGATAGCGGGTTATCCTTACTGGAAGGATTATTAACTTACTGTCCTGCAAGACGAATAACAGCAGCCGCTGCATTAGAGCACGAATACTTCAAGGAGCAGCCGGTGGCAGTCGAGCCGGACAGGTTCCCGATGTGGATGAACTCTGTGGACAGCGGTCACTATTCCGACCTGGAATTAGAAATAGATCGCGGCTCTTACCACAGTACTCGATCAAGTTCACTAGATACCGGCGGACTTTTTTATTGATGAATGATAATATAATATTATGATATTTAATGCTGTGGTTTGTAAATATGTATAATTATATATGTATCTCTTTCTTAGCAATTTGTGTTAAATGTTTGTGAATATAAAATTTGTATAAAAATAAAATGAGTTGTAGTAATTACATTTTGTTTAATTGTTCCTCACTGTGAATGTTACTAATAGTAAACGTTGATTTAAATTAGAAATTCTTTTAAAGCCGACTTCAAAAATATTTTTGTTTTCTTTATAGAACACGATTTTAAAAATAGTTTGACATACCTATTTGTTTACTTTTACTAATCAATTTAGTAAAAAGACCGCGTATACTGGAATAAAGATTTGGACAACTGGGTGTCCACTCGTAGTAAACAAAACATCATTACTATCAAATTCAAATTCAAATTCATTTATTGTTTGTTACATGTTGACAATAGATGTTATATATATTATAATAGTAGCATAGTAACATACCTATAAGGTGTACAATAGTTTATGTTTTTTTTTCCTTCCTTTGGCAACTGAGTCTCCAACACGGTGTTGTCGACTATACTGCCAGTGTCGAGTGGTGACGGCAGATTAATGCACCGTCGACTTTCTAACTTTGCGGTAGTTTTTAGTTGTTAGTAATGTTGTTAGCTGATTCTTCTTTTTTGTTTCTTCTCTTCTTCTGATTCTTGTGTGATGATTCCTATTTAGACAGTCTAGTTTCCTGGCATCTATCATCTCTTTCTTTATCGAACCAAAGGATTTCCTTTCTCTTGTATAGAAGTACTATTTTTATGGATTGTCAGTATGCATATGTGAGCACTGAGCACCATGAATACTATAAGATTGTTTTTTTATTTTAGCAAGTTTTGTAATTTGTATAATGCGTCAAGCGTGTCTTTGCATTGTTCTCACATATACATACAGTATTGGAATATGTATCAGAGACATTGTAGAACATACTTTTAAAAAAGAGTAACGAATGGAGTTTCTTGCTCGTTCTTCTCCATTCGAATCTACATTTTGGAATGAGCAACTAGCTTCACCTAGCTTCACTGGTGGACTGACTCAAAGACTATTATTTATTTTGTATTTGTTGACGTGTCAATAGTACCAAATTATGGTTTGGAAATACCGGATAATAGTATTGCTACTGTAAATATATATTAATTACTTTTTCTTATATTGTATTGTTTAAAATAAATGCTTTGACTTATTGACAGTGTAATTTAATGACGTAAGCTGTAATATTGTATTTGTAAATTTTCTGAGTAAATAAATAAATATGCTGCTGTGTATAATATGTTTATAATGATTCATAATGTAATACCAAGTGTAAATAAGTGAATTTATACAATTTAGAAAACAAAGATAAAGACAGATTAATTAAATTAGGTAATGAATGTTGACGATAAATTGAGTATTGTAATAATTATGTTAATCGAAAATATAAACCCTTTATATGATAAATAAAAATAATTGATTGTATGCAATAATGACATGTACTTTAGAGGTACATAAATAATTTGCACGCTTGCTTGCAGGCAGAATATTGTGACTTTTAGGTTGTAAGATCTTTCCTGTAAATCATATTGTATTTCTTGCAACTAAGTATTGTGATTTCATTTGATATAACTCAGTTTGTTGCAAATTATTGCAATAATATACCTTTGTAAATGAGAAATAAATTAAAAATAAATATTTGCTTTAATAATTTCAATTGTGGTTTTAAATTGTTCCTTTTCACAAATTCTAAGAACATAAATTTGCACAGTAGGATCTTGCAAAGGTTTTGACAGAAGTCAATTTATAAGAAATTCACCAAAATTATGCATACGAGAAATAACAGAACTTGAGATCGGAATAATAAAACAACTTAATTATAGAGTACATTCTCAATAACAACACAGACTATAATATTTACAAATACCTAACCTACAAATTTATTAATTAATAATCACAGCTTAAAATTATTATTTTGGCTTAAAACTAGAAAGTAATAACATGTACATCGTCAAAACATCACCTAATTGTAACTCGGGAAAAGTAAAAGAGGGCATGAACTGTTAACATTACTTAAGGTAGTGTTCGATTCAAAATCTAGATGGCCCTTGATGAAAGAAAGTTCATTGAAACGTTACCTTTCTTATTATGGACATCTAGTGAGAATTGGTGATAATCATGTGACAAACCGAACATAAATTACGAAAACATTTCACAGTTTATTACATTTTCAACCTTACCATTTTACAATGAAGTCGAAATTCAATTAAAGAGAGAACTTCTAATGTGAAAGCGTTTGGTGTTATAAATAATTCAGAAATGGACGTACAGTGGCTGATATTTTGATAAATTCTACAATTTGTGATGCTGGTACACATTGGCTACACAAAACCAGTTTATCGTGATCTCGCTTTGTATGATCTCTCCGCACATTCGACAGTCAGCTTATACTGGTATTGCAGAACTTGATCTGTTTAATACTGACTTACAGGAGCTGGTTGAGTATAACCATTATGTTCGTAATAGATAAACAAAGAAATTATGAATTCATGGCTTCAGTAGTAGACGTCATATTATAAAATAGAGCTTCAATTATATTCTTTTTCAAAGAGTCTTCTTCGTCACTATAACTTGAAGCTTCTACGATTCTCTTTAAATATATATTTGTAATTTTACTGATAATTTTTACAGGCTCCGACTGTCTTAAATACTCGTCAAAAGGGTAGTAATAATCCTGTAATTTTTTTAAATCAATAGTTTGCTTTGGGTGGCGCTGTCGTCGTTTTTTGTCAGCTCTTTGATGGACTTTATTTTCTTTTGTATCAAAATATTCTTTTTGTACGTGGACGTAAGGGAATGGTGTATTTACGTACAGTGGTGTGATTGTAATAGATTGATCTTTAGTTGGTCTGCGATGTAGATTCAATGTGTAATATTTTGTAGTTCTCTCACGGGTTGGTTTCAAGTGATCTTTCAAAGATACTATTTTGTAACGTCTCTGTGTTTTTGTATTACTTCTCAACTTTAAGTATTCATTATCGTTATTTTCCATTTGTCGTCTATTTAACTTGTGTCTATTTCGATTTCTTGCCTCTTTTCTTAAATTGTGTTCTCGAATTCTTCGCTGTTTTTGTTTTAAACGAATTTTTCTCCTAATTTCGCTATCGGAGTCTGAAGTTGATATACATGATTCATCCGACGTTAAGATTGTTCGGAGTTTCGGCCAATGCTGCGTCTCTTTTGCTAAGAAAATGATTTGAGAATAATTTTTTGTATTTATACCATTTGTTGGATTATTTAGGAACTATTTTCAAAAGTGCTCACCTTTTATTCTGTACTTTAAATCCTTATCTTTAACAGTTTTCACTGAGATTTGTGGAAATCTATCCTTTATAGCTTTATTGATAGAGTCTAATAATATTTGTCGTCGTTTCGTGCCATGAAGGCGACGAAATGGACTTAGGAAGTTTTCAATCAGAGTGGAGCAAACTAAGTAACCAGATTTCGATACTGAAAACATGAAAAACTAATATTAAACCGAATTGAAAGGTAGCAAATGGCTTCCCTAATGATTGTACTTACTCTCAGGATATGCCTCGAATTCTCTCAGGGAATTGAACAGGTAGTCTCCCTCTTTATCCTCGTACATAAGATCTGCATAATCTATGATTGAATTCACTTCGACGGAGAGTGCTGTCTTCCTCACACGTAACATGTGGTACATCATAGCTGCGTAAGCTGGTGGAAGACGAGGATCCATTAATATTAGATCCTCACAGAAAACTGGCGTGAAATACTTGAGTTTTGTTCGTCTTGTGAGTGAGGCTCAATTACTTCTCTCCCTAATTTTCCCAATCTCCAAATTTTTAACCTTTAATATGTGATGAAGATGAGATAAAATGGTGATAAAGCTTAGCTACTATAAGCAAACATTCAAGTGTCGACTCAAGGGTGGATGACCACTTATCATAATTATTGGTTAATTCCTTTATTGCTAGCAATGTTTAAAAAATACTCAAATATTAAAACCTGACTGGCAAAATCATTGAGGGGTTAGTGCAAATTTGTTTTATCCCAAGTTACCAACCAATCAGAGGGCTAAACGCAGTAACGTTTCGATAACAAAAACTTGCACTGATCACTCAGAAGTATTTTAACTTACTTCTTACAAGATCGATTGGTGCTTCGGATATAAATCTTGACAGCTTTATAGTCACATCTAATAACGGGCTGTCTAACCAGATCAACCGACCATTCCCTTGTAGCCTGCAAAAAATGATCACTGTCAAAGTCTGCAATACTCCCTTTTATAAGAAATCAAACGCATTTATCAAAATTATCAGTATTCCGGGTCCGATTCTGGTCAGCGGTCACCCGTGCTCGCTGTCCCCTGCTTACGGTGGCCAGAGAACCCATCCTTTTTTTTTTGTTTTTTTCTTAAGGGTAGAAAATCATCCAATGACTTCTCCCGACCCGGAGCCCCGGCAACCCGTTAGGACTTGCGTGGTTCCGTATCAGACATACGTCGTACGCACGGGAACTCAACCTAGTTGGAGAGTGTTCTATACTATGAGAATCTCAGATCGGGCCTATCAGTTAGTCAGATAAGTAGTGTACAAAGAGGTTATATTTAAAAATTACTCATTGATTATAGTTTCCGTATGTATAATGACATCCTGAATATGTTTCTGATCTTTTGTAGAAATTATTCTACAAAGTTCTATTAAGAATACGATCATATATCCTTCATCCAGTTCCTTCATCATCTCGTAGTAACGATGATTCGGAGGCTTGGTCGATGGAGTAAGAATTGAACCTATAAAAGATAATAATAATATAACCTCGCTAGCATCAGGTGATTCGATTACATGTGAATATTAGCTCATGACGATACCTAAGTACGCGTGTCGTTGATAAGTCAACTTCGCTGCCATCACTTGACTGGACAATACACTACTCGTAGTTGTTACAAACTTACCTGGTTTTTATAATAACTATCGTGAGACATACTAAATTAACTAAAAATATAATCAGTAGGCTGCGCGACATCACGGCGACCGCGCACGCTGCTCATGAGGAAGAACCCCTCTGTGGTTCGACACTAGTAGAGCTTTTCTCAGTATATTCACGTGAGTAACCCGCGAATTTTAGCTAAACTTACCTGGTGTTGTACCTTCCAAAGGATCTACAGGTAGATAGACAGGTCTACCATCAATTATTGTCGATTTAAAAGTACTCAATTCATAAGTTTCAGTTGTCTCGTTATGGAGATGGCCGTAAAAATGTTTTATAGTAGAGTTATGTTGTTTTGTGGATAGGTACATTGGGTAGTACTTCTTTACTTTTCTGATATGTTTATGTCTTATTTGTTTGTTGTGTGTATGCCTCTGTCTGTGCAGTCTAGGACGTCGTGTGAGGTTGTATCCGTGGTGTATTATTGGTTTATTTTGTACAGATAACACCACGATGGTACCAACCATCGTGGTGTTATCTGTTGCGTTGCTAGAAACAATGTTTGGTTAGTGCATTTGAAGTACACTAATTGTCAGGAACCTAAATTTTCGTACAACTGCCTTATTGGCCGAGTGGTTGCAAGTGATTATCGGGTAAGAGGTCGCGGGTTTGATTCCCGAAAGGGGCAAAGTATTAATGGGTATAAAAAAAATTCAGTAGCAGCATGGAGTCTGGAATTGTGTCTGATAGATGGCAATACGCCTATTGTATGGGACTCATAATATATCATCATATTATTTGGTTTAGCAGGCTATTGGCAAATGTCGGTCGGTTTACATAAAAGACTAACATACAGAAAAAGTTCTATAACAATTGGTAATAAAACTCTTACTTGTAAAATCACTTCCTTTCATATTCCATCTGTTAGAAGACATGAAATTAGTCATCTCTTGCTGCCACAAGCTATAAAACTTATTTGTAGTTTTGTAAGACCACGACTTAAGAGGAGCGATGTTGGACTCAAGAGGAGAAGATGTATGATAGAGATATATAGATAGAGGATATGAAAAAGCTGACTTTTCAAGCATTGATAGAGGAGTTGGAGAGGAAGATGTTTTAGGTGATGAAGAGGTTGTGGTGACTTCATAGATGACTGTAGAAGTAGCAAATGGATGTAATCTTTGATATATGGAAAGGTCCGATATGAATGTAGTAATATTGCGGAAGGATTTTTGTCCAATACTATATGTGCTCATAGATTTATTTATTTATTTATTTATTTATTTATTTAATGCACTAACAACTAACATTACAGATACATTCCAATACGATAGTGTAGCCATCAGTCTTACCACATCTTTTAGTACTTACTTATTACCTAATTATAATTAAATTAAAACTTAACACTTATACATACCTATATACTAATACAATAAAGTTTCCCATACAAATTTAATATCTTATATGAAACACTTAAAATTAAATACTCACAATTAATCATAAACGATATTTTACTTAACACCTATTCAGTATCTACTTACTAACATAAACTATTATTAAAATAACAAAACAAAGAAATAACTTTGAGACTTTTTTTTAGAGTAAACAATTTTGCGATCGGAAATTCTATTGCAACGTATTATTATATGCACTTATATTTAATAATACTCTCACTAGATCACTCGTATTGCACGAAAATATGTCAATGCGGCCATGAACCTCATTTACCGTGCAAATGGCTCGCGTGAGCGGGGTCTTGGCCAGAAGATTGGTCCTGGCCACAGGTACAGCGAGCAGCGGCGGACGATGTCGCCTCCATACGTATCGGTCTGGCACACACAGCTGCAGGTGGCGCAGCACTCTCGGGTTATGTGCCACACCTCGTAATAGCTTCACCACGTAAGCAGCTAACATAAATTCTCTGCGCACTCTCAGCTCGCTATACCCCACCATGCCCAGCACAAACAATGTCGGGTACATTAAAGGGTAAAAAGGGTACACGCCATACAGTTTGAAGTACAAGTGCCTTGTGAACTTGTTCTGAACTCGCTCTAACATGACACTGTACTTCGTTTCATGTGGAGCCCAGATTACCGCACTATGTTCAAGGTGACTTCTGACTAAAGCATCATAAAGTACCTTTAGCGTTGATATCCTATTGAACCCCTGTGTCTGCCTCAGTACAAACCCCAAGTTCCTATACGCCTTTTTACACACCTTAATAATATGTTCCCGAAAGGTTAAGTCTGGTGTCATTACGACTCCGAGATCTCGAACCTGAGCAGCCCGCTTCATTGGTACAGACTCCACCGTGTACTCATATTGTGTTGGTGTTTTTGCACGAGTAAATGTCATCATGGAGCATTTGTCCACATTGAAATGCAGTCTATTTCTCTGGCTCCAATCTACTACTCTTTGTATATCTTCTTGAAGACGTTCAGAATCTGATACATCTTTAATTTCCAGCAGCAACTTGATGTCATCAGCAAACAACAAACAAAGAGCATGCTTGACTACCTCTGGCAAATCGTTGATCATTATAATGAATGCCAATGGCCCCAAGTTGCTACCTTGACTTACTCCGGACCTAGCGAAATATAGTTCAGACTCGGAACCCCTATAGTCAACATACTGCTGCCTGTTCTTCATGTAACTGGCGAAGAAGTTTAACAGGTGTGGCGTAAACCCCATCTCCGCCAATTTACTGAGCAGTATGTCGTTATCAACCGTGTCGAATGCCTTTTTAAAATCGAAATAGGCGGCATCTACCTGCACCCCGGCGTCCACTGCCGGCACCACGCGCGCCATGAAGTTAAGTAGATTAGTGGCAGTACTACGCCCCGGCCTAAACCCGTGCTGCGCATCTGCTAACCGAGCCTGCACCTGTGTTTGCACACTGGCTTGAATAGCAGACTCGAACACCTTTGCCGGGGTCGACAGCACCGCCACCGGTCTATAACCCTGGACATCCTGGCTTGGTTTGCCTTTAGGAACCGGAATGACCCGCGTGATTTTCCACCGAGCTGGAAACGTACCTTGTTTCAAGCACATATTAAATATATAATGTAGAGGGTCCGCCCGCACCCTACCACAGTCTCTAAACAGAAACGCAGGCAACCCGTCTGGGCCCGCTGACCGCTTTGGTTTAAGTTTACTGATCGCGTTCTTAACATCTTGGAGATTAAGAACCCCGATATGCACCCGTGCACTGTTAGGCCGCGCCTCCCCCGCCGCTACCCGCACATCCAGCTGAGGTGGTTCCTTATTGTAGACTGATTCAAAGAATCTAGCAAATTGTCTAGAACATTCATGATCTGTGAGGTACTGACCATCCTTCACTATACTTTGCCTATTTACTCTACTTCTCTTAGATTGAATATACTGCCAGAATGATTTTGGATCTTTTGCAAACTGATTTTGAATTTTATTTTTATGTTCATTATGTGCAAGTTTTATAGCTTTTTTAATTCGGGCTCTGTACAATGAAAACTCGTAGTAATCACTATCGAGCTTCGTTTTCTTAAATTTTTTATGAAGTTTAGCTTTAATTTGTATATCTTTAATAATTTCTGATGTATACCACTCAGGATATATGTAACGAGATTTTTTATTATAATTGCTACAAAGATTCTTACGCGGTACACATTTATCTAATACATTATAAAGTTTATGATAAAACATATTCAGCACCTCCTCCAAATCGTGTTGTTCATAAATTTCCCCCAATCAGTCGTAGTTAGCTTAGAATAAAGCAATTGATAATCAGCCTTATAAAAATTCCACCGTGGTCTAATACTACTCGCGCCGCTACAGCTGTTCGCGATGGGGGTGAGCGGGGTGTGTGCGGGCGCGGGGAGCGCTGGGCCGAGGCGCACACACACCGCGAGCGGTGGGTGATATGCGTCGATAGGTACAAGAGGCTCATCCGCCACCGCGACCGTCACGGCTTCACTAAAACCTGCACTTAGAACCAAATCTAACTGCCGCCCTTGACAATTGGGTACAGTATTATTTTGAGTAAAGTCGCAGTAAGACATAAAACATTCGTAATAATTACTAATATTAACAGTACATGAATACAAATTAAAATCACCAATTACAATTACCTGTTGGTACTTATCACATAATTTTTCTATTAATCTAAATAAAGTCATATAGTCATTCTCACAACTACCCGGAGGGATATAAATCACGGAACACAAAAACAAAAATCGGTTATTTAAATGAACCGTTGCACAAACCATTTCAAACACACACGCGTCTATCGATACGTCGGTCACTTGTACTTGTCGCAGCTCGAGCCGGTGTGTGGCCACGAGAAGCGCGCCGCCTTGCTTCCGCCCGTCCGCTCGATCGCACCGAAGTATTTGATATCCCGGTGGAATAATTTCTGAATCATTTATGGACTCACTACAACCGGATTCAGTGATTGCATATAAGTCGTAATTTAATGACTCAATATTAACTCTGAATTCATCCAACTTAGTGCGAAGCCCCCTCACGTTCTGATAAAAAATGTCAATATTATTCACTTGTGATATTTTTTGGTGATTTTCGAAACCAAATCCACTCATTAAACTGCGCATTAGTAGGCCATAGATCTGATGAATTCAATTTATCAAAGTAGCATTCAGGAACTCCGATCACAAATGATGAGTAATCTCGCTCGGTCTTATGTTTGATTTTGTCTACTTTAATGTGAATTTCTGACCCACAAACATTTTTCACATGGTCCGTTATCGCTTCAATGGTCGTATCTGTATGCAAACGCCAAACATGCAGGAATTTTTTCCTCTCAGTTGCCTGGATTCCCTTTAACTCCGCATTTGTGCCCACCCCCACATCTCTAGGTTGTCGGTTCATCTTCCGGGTCCGTACTACCGTCGTCCAGCCAGAATCCTTATCATTCTCCTCACCTGACGGCCCAGTAGATTCCTTTCCGTTGCTAACACTTGTTATGTCAATCGCTTTCACGGCAGACTTTGTGGCCCCACGTTTGTTCACCTTCAACGTTTTGGCGTAGGTATTAGAAATTTTTGCAGAATTATTTGAATTGTTTTGTTGACTAACAACTGTCGCAAAAGTGGAATTGGGTGGAAATGTATCCTGTATCTCAATAACTGATGCTTTATCCTGGGCTAACCTAGCGGTCACCTTTTCTTCGAGCACCCTCATTACTTTGATAACATTATCCAACTCATGTTTCGTTTGAGTAAATTGGCTCAATAACAAGGTAATCGCATTTGCTTGGCTATCCATACGAGTTATCATTTCAGACCTAAATTGTCTCAATTCCGCTAGCAAAGCTGAGTCCGAGTCTATAATCATAGGAGTAACATGAACTTGACTACCGCGCAAAGTACTTATGTTATTCAACGGAGTAGTGGAAGACAGCTGGAAGTCAAGTGAGCGGATAGGTGTTTCACTATTTCCTCTTTTTGGCCTAGCGCAAACACACTCTGGGCACATCCAACCTTTCTTAAATTCTTGGGTATAGGTCTTAAATACTTCGACGCTTATTTCAAGACAATCGAGATGATATTTCTTTCTACATTTACCGTTGGCACATTCCATGAAAGAGTTCTTTACTGTAGAGGTACAAGCACCACAATTGCTTGCCATATTTGCTAGGTACGTTCGCAATAATTCAATTCTAGGAATAATATTTGAATTTAGTTCTTAGCTCTACTCACTGTTAAATTCCGTTTTAAGTGTGCGACAGAGACGAAATATTTCGTTTTCGCAGTCCGTCTCGTTTACTCGAGGTGAAGAGGGGCTTACCTCAGCGCACTCGGACTACGCGATCCTGCACTCGCGAAGTTATTTTGTTTAGAACAGTTCACACAACTTTAGTTATTATAACACTTATTGCCAATGTACATTATGAGTCAATATTGCATTCCTGCATAATTATTTATTACACCAAGTTTTTGGGTAAAATAACAAAAAACACGTCTACACTGACCGCGTTACGCGTATGTATGAAGTACTTTTCATTGAGGTAGAACTATCAACTTCTTCTCTTACATTATATATCTGATTAAATTTCACTACGGCTAGTTTGTTAGAAGTAATATTTGGTGAATTTCCTTTAGTAGGAGCTAATGTCGATGGACGAGTGGACTTAGTACTACGTTTTTGAAGTAGTAAAAATAGATGATAACGTTGGTTTAGTTGCAACAGTTCTAGAGGTAGAAGTTTGTTTGCTAGGAGAGATAACTGAACGAAAATTAAATTGTTCAGGCACTCGATGTGTTGAAAATGTGACTTTTTGAAATATTTTATCAAAGAAATTTCTTGGAATATTAGGAGATGTAAATGTAGAAGCATGGCCGACCTGTTTAGGCTTTAATATAACAGAACTAGGTTTAGTTGTAGAATTTACTTTTGTTGTAGTTTTAAGTGTAGATACAGGTGTGGTAGAAGTACGTATAACATTTTCAGTTATTACAGGAATCGGGAACAAAGGTTTGCTGACGTAATTTGGAAATTTATGAAGTTTTAAAGTACTTTTAGTGGGAATAGATTTAGTCGCGAATGATCTAGCTCGAAGGTTCGGTACTTTTGGATCTTTCACTCCTTTGTCATTTCTCTCTGTTTCTTTCTCTTCCTTACTCCTTAATGGTTTTTTATTTTTGTTTATCAATATTTTTAGGTCTCTAAAGAAAGCGTTCACTATCTTCATCCTTTCCTGGTGTTTTTCCATAAGTTCTGTCTCGTTGAAGTTATCTAAAAGGGGGTTTTTGCGTTTTAATACTTTCACAAAAAGTTTAGTGCCTCAAAAAGTGTTCAGAGTGTGAACTAGAATGTGATATTTCTAAGTAATATACAAGATACTGTGTGACTACGTTGCTTCGGAAATTAGAAAAGTAACAGAATATTCTATAAAGTCGGTGTATGTCAAAAATTATGGAATAGGTTAAAAATCAGAATAAATTAGTACGGTACCTGTTTTGTTAAGGTCATCACTATTAACTAGACTATAGTGTAAGAATAAAGCTAACAATAATATTAGCCTAGTAGTCTCCATATTTATGAACCTTTTTATCTCTTTGTTTCGTCATCTGGACTTAGGAACATATTTATAATTTCATTTAATTTCTAGAAAAATTTTAACACTGCGTATAATATTTATTTAAAATGGTTTCTTAGTAGTCGATGTAGCGTATTATATTGCGTTTATTTTTATTAATTTTATGTCATTTAATGTTAATACAGACACTTTTGTCGATTCAAAAATTAATGCGTAATCGTACGAGTCATGACTGATTTCATTTTTTAACCCGTTGAAAATGTTATTAAGTATTAGATTTTCATAAACGAGAAATTCTTGAAACTTTGAACGCTGGGTTTAAAATCAGTAACAATTCCAATGTTTATTACCAATAAAATAGTTGTAATAATTTTATTGGATTACAAATATAAAAATAGTTGCTCGCGCAATGTATAACAAGTTTTATGATACAATAAAATGTTAGTATTTTTATATTAAAATTGTACGGTCCACCCGTACAATTATTAGAATATTGTAGAATAACCACTTTTGTACCGCGAGCGCACTTTACTTCAGTTCGCGTTCGATTCTCGCCGCGGTTACTCATTTGTATCATGTAACTATCATTAAAGTTATATTATCAAGATATCATCGTATCATTTATAGTTGTCCCGTACAACTTTATGGTCCTTCGAGCCACCGAATTGGCGGGGCCTTGCGCGTGTTACAACACAAGTATCACCCCGCTAAACTAGTGAGTGGATATTCTGGAACATTACTATCAAGGGAACCACTATGTAATAAAGCAGCAGATACCGGTGAGTGTGCCCTCATTTTAATCGCCACAGCGAAGCGTCTGGTCTACATCTTCGAGTGGACTCGTTGCGAGGTTAGCATCATTTTGTTGTTGCATCATCAACCTCAGCATCATTATCAGTAATCAGAATAGACTTATCAGCTCTGTCAGCTAGCACCAAGGGTTTACAGGGTATCTATTCTCAGGGAAGCTTATCACTGAAGCTACATCATCTCTAACATGGAGAACCTAATGGAAAATCAAAACCAAATTATGCAAGGCATGGAACAAGTCTTGCGTAATTTTAAAAAAGATGGACCTGAAAGACGAACCTCTACTTATGTTAAAAAACGTATAGAGCTTCTCGATTCATATTGGGAAGAGTTCCAGTCCAATCATAACAAATTAATAAAATCTGAAGACCGTGGCTACAGCTACTTTTCAGAAAATTATTATAACAAAACTAAGACCTTTTATAACGAGGCACGTGAATACATACAGCAGAGCATGGTCACCATGACCAACCCCAAAATTATCGAAGCACCGACTATTCCACAATCATCTAGGCAAGCAGCTGAAGTGGAGAAGAGTCAGGGGCACGGTAGCAAATCGACAGATATTGGGGATATTCAGCAAACAACCACCAAGGTTACAACCGAGCCGCCGATATTCTACACTTCACAAGGTAACAGCAGCAAGCTGGAAGAGATGCTTAGAAAACAAAAGAGTAATTTTAAGGCATTCTCGCGTACCATAGCAACTATAGATTTAGATAAAATATCGGAAAAGTGGGAGTTTGATGATCATTTACAAGCTGTTCAGTCAAGATGGTCAACAATAGACTCATTGCATTGGGAGACTGATAGCGAAACAATTGATGAAAATCAAGAGTATGAAGAGTTGTTCAGCAAATACGAACAACTTTATCAAGAAATTAAGCAAAATATCAACCGTAAGATGTGGTCTGTCTCTCACCGTGATAAGAGTACCCCTAAGATGGACATCCCAACATTTAATGGGAATTATCATCAATGGATAGCATTTAAGGACCTATTCACGGAATCTATACACAGCAATCGCTCCATCTCCTGTGCACAAAAGATGCAATTTTTGAAATCTAAGCTCAGAGGTGAACCAGAGAGACTCATCCAGCACTTACATATTAGCACCGAGAACTATAAGGTCTGCTGGGACATATTAAACCACAGATACAATAACACAAAATTAATATTTAGCTCTCATGTCAATATCCTTTTATCATTACCAACTATGCAACAACAGTCAGCTTCTCAAATAAAGAAAATGTATGACATTACTAATGAGTGTCTGAATGCGGTTAAAAATCTTGGAGTTGACATAGCAACGTGGGATCCATTTGTTGTTCACATCCTAGCATTGAAACTGGATCAACAGACCCACTCTGACTATACGGATTCTCTGAAAAACCCACGAGAACTACCAATATTGAGTGATTTTTTGGGATTTCTGGAGAATAAGTTTACGTCATTAGAGGCATCACGGCGTAAGTAAGATGTGCAAAAATCAGATATCAAATCAGATAACAAGTCTCAACAAGAGGCCAATAATAAGAAGCATTTCTATAAATCAAGTAAATCATTTTTAAACAACTCTTCAACTAAAAATCAATGGAAATGTCCAGTTTGTGGAGAAAATCATCGCTTATTCAGTTGCAAGACCTTCGTAGAATCAACATCAGATTCTAAACGCAGGACAATCAATAAACTGAATTTATGCAAAAACTGTCTTTATGACCACAAAGGTAAGGCATGTATTTCCGATAAAAGATGTCGTGAATGTCATGGTGAACATAACACCTTGTTACACGACACCTACTCGGGTTCCAGTAGCGCGAAGTCTGACGCTATCGCTTCGACATTAAAGGAACGGAAAAATGTCACACACGTATCAAATCCAGAGATATTTGAAACTTTGTTGGCAACAGCTCAAATCAAGGTTATGGGAATAAACGGGATTTATTATCCTATGCGTGCCCTAATAGATCAAGGATCCCAAGTATCATTAATAAAGGAAGAAGCTGCACAAAGATTGGGACTTCCTCGACGAGCATGCAAGGGGGTTGTAATGGGAGTTGGTGCCAAGGAAAATAATTGCAAGGGTGTTATACAAATTGAAGCATCGGCAGTGTATACAGATTTCACTTTTTCCACTGAGGTAATTATCATGAATACTCTGCTTCACAATCTACCCAATCGATCATTCCAAAAGCCATCATGGGCTTGTATAGAGCATGTTAATTTAGCGGATCCCGAATATAACCTTAGCCGTCCAGTCGACATACTACTAGGAGCTGATGTATACTCATCAATCATCATGAATGGTATCATCAAGGAAGGAGATTC
The DNA here is from genome assembly GCA_038387885.1 of Spodoptera picta. Lineage (NCBI taxonomy): Eukaryota > Metazoa > Arthropoda > Insecta > Lepidoptera > Noctuidae > Spodoptera > Spodoptera picta. The sequence continues at coordinate 116,193 of JAZHFQ010000065.1, forward strand.
ACAGGTAGTGGCGCAGCAGACTCGCCTTGGCTGGATTCTAAGTGGGAACATTATATCATACCAATGCAGTGTTGTCCTAAATAACATAGATGAGATCCAGAGATTTTGGGCAATCGAAGATGTTGCAGATGACAATCAGAACAAGTTGTCAGAAGAAGATTATCAGTGCATACAGCGTTATAAAGCAGACACATCAAGAAGAGAAGATGGTCGTTACGTTGTCAGATTACCTCTTAAAGCAAATATTGAGGAAAAATTAGGAGAGTCTAAACACAAGGCTATCGGACAATTTTATCAACTAGAAAAGAAATTATCGAAAGACAATAATATTCGAACATCCTATAAATCATTCATGCATGAATACATCGAATTAGGTCATATGCAGAAAAGTATTTCTAACAAAAATCAACTGAGTTACTATTTACCACATCATTGTGTAATGAAATCAGATTCCTTGACAACGGCGTTGCGAGTCGTTTTCAACGCGTCAGCGAAAACGTCGTCGGGGCTGAGTTTAAACGATTTAATGTATAGTGGACCCAATTTACAAAGAGATTTGTTTTCATTGATTTTAAAATGGAGGCAATACGAATTCGCATACACTGCCGATCTAGAAAAAATGTTTCGGCAGATATTGTGCCACAAGGATGATGTGAAGTATCAAAAAATCATATGGCGTGACTCTCCAGACCAAGTTCCTCGTGAATATGAACTTATGACCGTCACATACGGTACAAAAGCAGCGCCATTTTTAGCAATGATGACGCTAAAGCAGTTAGCAAATGATGAGTGCCACAAGTACCCAACAGCAGCATGGGTTTTAGAAGAAGATTTTTACATGGACGATCTTTTAAGTGGTCATTATACACTGCAAGAAGCAAAACAGTTGCAGAAAGATTTAATGGATCTTCTGAAATCCGGAGGTTTCAATCTCCGCAAATGGTTATCAAATAAGGTAGAGTTACTCAAAGACGTCAGTAAAACAGATCAAGTATTTGACTTTCGTCACCAAGAGTCAACTAAGACTCTTGGATTGAGTTGGCACCCTACTGAAGACCAATTCACTTTCCAAAGCAAAATCAACGTGTCAACCTCAAAAGGGCTGACGAAGAGATCTCTCTTATCAGAAATATCGAAAATCTTCGACCCTTTGGGATGGCTGTCGCCGATTACAACCAAACTTAAGCTACTATTCCAAGCTGTCTGGCAGCTACAACTCCAATGGGATGATCCAGTTCCCGAAGAGATTGTTCAGCAATGGTCACATATGACACAAGAGTTACAACACATCAATTCATTTAAGCTGCCAAGATGGCTGCAGAGCCACAAAGATGGAACTATCAAGCTTTACGGGTTCTGTGATGCATCAATAAAAGCATTCGCTTGTGTGATTTACTGCACATACGAAAATAAAGATGACAATTATAACTCATCAGTAATATTAGTAACTGGAAAGACGCGGCTTGTTCCCATGAACAAAGGTATCACATTACCAAGACTGGAATTAAATGCGGCCGTACTATTATCAAAGTTAGTACACAAAGTTACACAATGTCTAGTTGGACATGATATCAAAATCTTCGCGTGGTCAGACTCAACAGCCGTACTGGGATGGCTTCAAGGTGAACCAAGTCGCTGGAAGCGTTTCGTTGCCAATAGAGTCAAGCAAGTGACCGAAATCATACCAGCGAAAAGCTGGCGCTATGTTAGGTCCGCAGATAATCCAGCTGATTGTGCTAGTAGGGGCATGTCTGTAGAACAACTTAAACACCATAGTCTATGGTGGCATGGACCCTCATGGTTACCTTCATTCGACGAAAATCAGTCAAAGGAAAGTTCTGTTTACATCACATCTCAAGACATGAGAGAGATAGAACAACAAGTTTCCTCCTCGCAACTACATTCAGATGACGTCATCGACTCGATACTGAGCAAGTATGGTAGCTTTGCAAAATCGACGCGTGTACTTGCATGGATGTTACGTATATCAACAAAAATGCATTCGAAACCGTGTTTTCTTACAATCACTGAGCTGAGAAAGGCAAAGCATATTTTAATCAAGCATGTACAGCAACATGAGTTTATGGAGGAGATCAAAAGCCTTCAAAAGCATAGCAATATAGACTCTAAAAGCAAGCTACTTAACCTAAATCCGTATCTAGACGAAAACGGATTACTGAGGGTTGGTGGCAGGATAAGCAATGCAAGGATAAACAAAAACATGCAACATCCAATTATCATTCCTCATAGCGGATTACTTACCGATCGATTGATAGATCAAGGTCATCAGATGACTTTCCATGGTGGAGCTCGTTTAACACTGGCGTGGTTAAGACAGGAATTTTGGATTATTGGTGGAAATCGTGCTATCAAAAAACGCTTACATAAATGCGTCACATGCAGAAGGCATAATCCTGTAAAAAATACACAATTAATGGGAGACTTACCTGAATCACGAAGTAATCCATCGCGACCTTTCAATCATACTGGTGTCGACTTCACCGGCTATGTGGACATTAAGGCGAATAAAGGACGTGGCATTAAGACGACCAAAGGTTATATAGCTGTATTTGTGTGTATGGCGACCAAGGCTGTGCATCTAGAACTCGTATCCGACTTGAGCTCAGCCGCCTTCCTAGCAGCACTAAGGAGGATGGCAGCCCGGAGAGGGGCTCCAAATCATATTTACAGCGATAATGGGACAAATTTTGTCGGAACCAACAAAGTATTACGTGAAGAATACATCAATTTGCGAAACACTCTTGACGAGGAGTTCTACACAGCTATCACAGATATGCAAATACAATGGCACTTTAATGCACCTTCCTGGCCAAATGCTGGGGGACTTTGGGAAGCAGCTGTCAAAAGTCTCAAACACCACATCAAGAGAGTTGTAGGCGAGCAGAAACTAACGTATGAGGAGTACTCAACATTACTAGCACAGTTAGAAGCTTGTCTCAACTCGAGACCACTTTGCGCTATCAGCGAAGACCCTGAGGATATGGATTACCTTACTCCGTCACATTTTTTATCGAGTGGTCCCACACTAACTATAATTGAAACTGAAAAAGACCCAAGAACAAGATGGCAGCTTACTCAGAAAATTTACGATGATATCTGGAAACGGTGGAAAGCCGAGTATCTATCTCAGTTATCAGCACGCAGCAAGTGGCGGCAGCCACAATCAAACTTAAAGATTAACGACATTGTTATTATCCATGACGCTAATTTACCACCCGGAAAGTGGGCCACTGGCAGAATCATAAAGCTTCACCCCGGCAAGGACGGCTGCGTTCGTGTGGTATCTGTAAAAACCAAAAATGGGGTAATCAAGAGGCCAATCATAAAACTTTCCTTGTTACCAGTACACGAACTAAATCAACCTGAAAACAATTCAGAGCAAAATAATATTACAACACAGCAAAACAAACAACCGTCAGATTCTAATAAAAATGAATCATTGAGAAATAAATCGAGACGTCGTCGTAGGGGCAAAATCAGCAACTTTATTTACATTGCTCTCATGTTTTTAATGTTAATCATAACACCATCTAGTTGTGATTATAAAACAGCACCTTTGAATAGCAATCAGAGCATTTATTTCGACAAGATCTCCAACATGCGCCTCGAACGAGACGAGTGGAAATTAATTGTTTACTATGATATGAATCCCTATTGGCAAGGCTTTGTTTTGCTTAAAAAATACGTTGATCATCTGGGCAATATATGTGCTAATACAACAAACATATCACAATGTGACGCAATACTCATTCAACTCCGTCACAGTAAGAATGAACTTGACCATTACAATAGCATGTTGTTTGGTCAGCAATTCATGGAGAATGTCCGACGTAAGCGCGGTCTTATCAATCCTATAGGAAGCTTAGCGCGAAGCTTGTTTGGTGTCCTAGACGACGAGTTTGCTCAGCAATATGCCCGAGATATACATCAAATCAAGCGTAACCAAAAGCATTTGGCTTCTTTATGGAAAAATAACACATCCATTGTTGAATCAGAGAACAACATCATCAAAAGAGTTGAAAATGAGATGGATAGACATCACAAGGTTTTCAATCAGCACCTGATCAGCTTAGAGAAGGGATTTAACACAATTCAGGGAGGAGTTCAAGAATCACTAATGTCTAACAGTTTCAGTATTTCTTCCATCGTTGCTAACAGCATTCTAATAAACTTAAAAACAATCCAAGAAAACATCGTGGATACTATTATGAACCTACACCGTACAGGTTTCAATATTCACCTTTTAACACCTGAACAGCTAACGGATGAACTTAATATCATAACAGGACAGTTAGCAACAGAATTGACTCTTCCAATAGATAATATTCAGTCGGATTTATCTAAACTGTATCATTTATTAAAGACTAAAGCAAGAATTACGCAGCAGCTAATAATCTTCGAAGTAAAAATACCCTTAGTAAGCAGAGACAGCTATGATATCTACAAGATCATAACAATACCACAGCAAGTTGAAAGTAAAATGATCAGTATCATTCCCATAGCAGATATTCTCGCAATTAATTTACAGAAGGATGCATATATTCCAATGACGGAAAACGAAGTCCAGACCTGTATGTTTTATGACACAGAAACGTTCATCTGCCCTTTAAAGGGTCCAGTTCATCAAATGAGGTCAGACGAAAACCTCTGCATTAGAGAAAATAAATCTAATCGTTGCAGGACTGCATCTACTATCTGCACAAATCATTGGACAGAACTTAATAAAATAAATACATATCTCTATTTTTGTTGCGGACTGTGCTCCATAAGAATCATGTGCGAATATCAAGTTACGGCCGAACAATTAACTAAGGCCGGCGTTATCATGCTCGGAAATGGATGCGTCATCAAAGGCGATACTTACACAGTTTATTCACATAAACAACTATCCAATACTTTGAAGACTACGGCAGACGTTCTGAGAATAGATATCCCACCCATCAACAATATAATCAATTTATCAATACCTATTGGTGCAATTAATGAACAGTCTGAGCATACCCACATCGAGACTCAAGGTCTAGTAAAGGAAGTCCACGATCAGTTGAGTCAGATGAAAGATTCAACGAGCATTGATGGAGATTATAACGACGGGTTCTCATATCACGACTTGCATCATTACACGGTGATATACTTATTGGCGTTCGCCCTGTGCGCGGCAGGAGCCGTGCACGTGTGGCGGCGTCTTCGGCGTGTGCGCAGCGTGGCTCTGCCCGCGCGCTCGCCTCGTCAGCAGCTTCAGAGTGCTAGTGTAATTAGTGTAAATGAGCTATCGGGACCCGGTGATATTGAGCTCAGTGCAATTTCAAGTGCGTGTAAACAAAACAGGGCTACATCGCCCATGTTACGTGAATCTATTTTAAGTTAAAATAAATAACACTTTTAGAGACTTTAAGTTTGTGTGTCAACCAATATTGTGCTCTCTATTATTATCATTGTCTTTTTAAATACATACATTTACCTATGTTATTTTTTGATTTTTTATCTTAGTCTCTCGTGCCTGGGAGCATGTACGGTCCACCCGTACAATTATTAGAATATTGTAGAATAAGCACTTTTGTACCGCGAGCGCACTTTACTTCAGTTCGCGTTCGATTCTCGCCGCGGTTACTCATTTGTATCATGTAACTATCATTAAAGTTATATTATCAAGATATCATCGTAACATTTATAGTTGTCCCGTACAAAAATGAAAATGTTCGGTTGTGTTCTGCTGGTCACCATATTCGGTATTTATTTTATTTATATTAAATTTTACATTTCATTCAGTTTATCACGAATATCAATAGTTTAATACAATTTTATTGTATAGCATCACTGATACATTTCTCGACTAGTTGCTTCGAAATTCTTAAATCGCTGTCAAATTAAAAATCGACATCTGTATAGAGAAGTGATTGAGTATTTGAATTGGGTCTCCTACACGTCTGCAATTTCACAATAACACATTTTGGTAACGAGGTCTGTAAATTCAAAATTAAAATTCTTCTATTAAGTTGACATTCCGAAAAGTACGTTGCGTTTTCGATAGAAAACTGTTGGAAACAAATCTTCTACTAAAGCTAGGCTATTACAAACGTGTAAACTGACACGTCAAGAGAATGTGACAATGCCACACGACTTGCATAAGTGTGAGCGAGAGATGTGATACAAATGTCTTATGATATTTCACACGTTTGTAATAGCCCAACTATTACGTCCATCATCCATGGCGTTTAAACTGCCAGAATTCCAACCCGGTTAAAATTAAAATGAACGAATAATTTATTCAAATTTTATATAACAATTCTCATATTCCAGCTCATACCAACACACTGCCACAGCAACCTGAGGATCCAGACAAAAATGTCAATCTGGCTTTAGAAACTGTTTTAGAGTTTTCTAATAAATACCAATCAGGCGAAGAAAAACTGCTAAACGTCGTTCAAAATTTTATCAACCGACTTAAAGATGAAATGCATCATGATAAACCAAATAACTCTGGAAAACATTCGAGGAGATCTTCAAGCGATAGCAAAGATGAACTAGAAATACTAGGCCTCAAAATCATCGATAGATTAAATTATTTAGAGAATCAGGTAGATGAAATAAAGCAAAACAACGCTCTGAAGGATTGTTCGACAAACGACAAAAACCAAACTGTAAATTGCTTCAGTAGAAGTAGTAGCGGAAGAGATATAAATGGCGACGGATTTGTCAAATTTGTCGAAGTCCAAAAAGGAAGTTTGAGGCAAAAGTATAACATGACAGATGACACGAGCGATATTGTTATTAAGAAATGCGATAAATGTAACGTTTCAAGGATATATAAAAAGATCTTAAAGACAAATGTGAGAGAAACGAATGAAGCTACATCATCGAATCATTCGAACACGTTTATGACAACGTCTAATCTGAAATTATATCAGGAGGAATTGAATCCGCATCATCATCATCACAACAGACCAAGAATGAATACAAGAACTAGAATATATCACACAACTGCAAAATCAAGTGATGAAGTCAAGTTAGACCAAATAATTGTAAGATTAAATAAAACGAAACTGTCATTGGATAATAGACAAAGATCAGTTGATCTTACAACAATAGCAACAGAGGCTACGTCAACAGTAAATTTAACACTTGCAACGAATGAAATAATTCGTAATTTTAGCAGAACTTTTCCTCTAACTGCTAGCTACGTCCCGATAGATGGTAGAAAGTTTAATGACAAAAATACAAGTTCTATTGGGGAATTAATAAAAGAAATAAATGATAGGAAATTTGATAGTCAAACTGCGAAAGACAAAGCAATATCTAATAAAGTTATGGATTTTTTTTCTCTTCCACATAATCCTGTATTTCGTCCGTCCAATGTATGGTGATTTAGTTTCAATAAATAAAGAATTGTCTCGATTGAATTAATAAGACATTTTCGACTGTCCCATGACTCAATAAAGTTTTGTGGAAAGTAACACGCTTTCATTTCATCGAACAATTTTAATTATTTTTACAACGAATGTGTTCTCTTCTTGAGTCCCACGTTGGGCGCTAAATTACCGAGTTAGGTTAATAACAGCTTTATATAATAGTATTAGAGGTATAAGATAATATTGTATAGTCTTAGACTGCTTTGTTGGTTGTTGGAAGTGTAATTGCTGAGTAACAGGTTTCAGGATCGCTACCCAGCTCAGTCAGTCATGTAATTTCACGGTGTTTAGAACTGGACTAGATTTATGGCAATCGAGGCATCCCCCTATTACATGGGACTCGTAGCATAACCGATGAAAAGTGGGTGTTGCATTGTATTTGTGGACCTCTGAGTGTTGTTATGTTATTATTAGTGTTATATAATTGTGGATGAAGTTAAGTATAAATAATAAAAATGCTAGAATTGCTAAGTATGTTCTTGGTAGAATTGAAACTAATTAACATACTTATTAAATTATTCAGAACAGGGTATCATCGATTCCGCTTATGTGTTTAGGGTTCTGTCTCTAATTGTCATAAAGATAAAATGCTTAGTAATATTGAAATATGGCAAGAAATGTTAAGCGCGCCATCTCTTAGTACTTTCTGAAAGTAAATATCTTCAATTTATCTAGGTAGATGTCGCTACGGTTAGCCTACGAAAATTAACTAAAAGTACGTCACTTATTAAATCTGTATTATCATAATGTAATGTAACATCTTTAGCTATCATGTTGTCGATGTCAACTGTCAAATGTGCCAGATTAGAATAGTTTCCCGCGCAAAGAGTGATAAAGCGTAGGGACACAGTATCGAAGCAAAAGTATCGATACTGTACGCAGGAGTAGAATCGATAAAAAGTATCGTACTCATTAAAGCATCGCAACATAAGAATTGATACTTCAGGTCAGTAAATATTGTCGGTATTACTTCAGTTCGGCAGGAAATAAAAAAACAAATGGTATTGGTACACAAATATAGGACAATAATAAAAAAAAATTGGAACACATTGAAAATGTAGGAAAAAGAAACAATATTAAGTTATTTTACGTATATTAAATACTAGCAGTGTCCAACGGTTTCACCCGGGTAGTAGATTGAAGATCCCATTCCTCCACCATTCAATCACATAAAAATAGAAGTTTGTTGAGCCTTTATAGAGATAAGCGGTTTCGGATTTTTGTGATGGTACTTCCTGTTCCTGTTTTAGAAAATAATCGTTCTGAAGGTACTGACGACACAAGATTAGACGTACATTCTCGTGTCAATTTATATACATAATTTTGGGTACATTTCTTTGGGAATTTAACTGCGAACGACTACACGGTAAGAATAAGTTCAATCGATCGAATTAAAAAGTTTTCAAGGAGTCAGCTAGATGGCACTGAATTTTTCATTCGATACGATACCTGGAAAAAAGTACTTATTGAGTAAAAGAATCGAATGCAAAGAATCGAGTACAAAAGTATCGGTATCGAATGGGAATGTACTCGATACCACATCACAAAGCATCGATACCTTTTTCGTGTCCTTAGTAAACCGCGATTCTGGTGGGAAGTTTGACCGTATGACCGTTGACGAGCATCATGCTGTGTTCATATAAGAATCCGTTATGAATAAACTTTCAGTATTCAAGTATTGAGTTTTACTTAAAAGTTTCAGAAGTGGTATAAGACTTACGTGCAGTGATAAGTGATTACATTAGTAAAGTTTGGCAGCTGTACAATTACGAAAGATGGACTTATTCTTATGTTTTGCTTTTTGTGAAAGACAATCATCAAGGTGCCTTGGGGTAATATCGGACGGATTTTCGAATAGTTGCAAGGATGTTGCAAAAGCTTTTTTTTCTGAATATTGGTATACAGCACGACAAATAGTGGAATCACTAATGATTAAACACAGTGTATTTTAAAATTTATTTTGTTTATAAACACTCAATACTTTTTGCATTGTAAGCCTGTAAAATCTGAACAAATTTTTTGTGAATGCAATAACGATTTGGCTATCAAGGGGTAAGTTCGGACAACAATTGAAAACTAGTCCTATGGCTAGGAGCACAAGGTGTATGAAAAGAATGTATCCGATCATTCCTGTTCTTTAACATGACATCAAAAAAATGTACCTAATACTACAGACATAGATGTACCAAATTATTATTTTTTTTGTGTGTGTAATTTGTCCGATCTTACCCCAAATGCCAAATTTAAAAGACATTAGGATTCTCAAAGTTTGGTTTTACCCACAAGCATAGTACCAGAAAGGAAAAGTAAGCGAATATTTAAAAGCGTGAAATAAAACTGAAATACTGTGCGGTTGGTAGAGAAATGAAGGGAATCGGAATATTCAAATATTAAAACGAATTAATAGTAGTATAAAATATTATATTGTGATAATATCAAATATAGAAATCACTAACAAGGAATGAACAAAATTATAATACTATATGTAATTAAAATTCTTCAATAGAAAAAAAGGAATACAAACAAAACAATTATACTTATCAAAGAATTGACAGTTCTCGTAGACATTTCAGGTTAATTGAGTTAAACATAAATCTTTATTAAACTGAAACGTCTATGACAACGATCTAGAAAACAAAAATCAAAACAATAACCAAAATCTCTATCAAAATACATATTTTTGGTTTTTAGTAGTAGTTACTAAGTGTGGATGTGGATGTGGAGGTATGCCGTACATTTTTGAAGCGGCTGCTTAGGAGAGCTCCTTATTACTTATTTTCTGCATGACCAATTGCAGCGCTTCTTTTGTATAACGGGCCCGCGAAGAGGTTCTAGAGTATTTACGTGACATCTGCAAATTAATTGTTGTTATAAGTAGTGGATTTTAAGCGACATAATAAAACGATTACGAACACATTAAGTAGGTATTTAAAGTGATCTGTAATAAAAGTTTGAAAATCACTGGCAATTTAGAAACGGGTTTAGACCGGATATTTTTGTCCGATCTTTACTCGTGATGGGTAACACCGGATTTCAGCCTACAGATGTAGTAGCCGTATCTGGATGAGTTTTATCATGTTATCACTGCTTAAAACTTAGAATTTAGGCAAAACAAATCCAAAATAAGCTATACTTTTGCTAAAATATGTAAATACAAATGCAGGTGAAAGACCGGATAAACAAATATTTTATAAAACTTACATTGTTTTCTTTAACGGCGCGTAGTACACGTCCGAGTAGTCGGAGCGACTAGCGATCACTGCGGGGCGGGGTGAAACATAATGATTTGGCGGGCAATGTGGCTAACATTAAAAAATATAGCCAAATAAGTGGTATATTTGATTTCTACGTTCTTACCCCAGCGCCGATCTTACCCCAACACACCTC
>JAZHFQ010000066.1:0-73383 GCA_038387885.1 Spodoptera picta
ACTTACTAGTAGAGATGTTCTCAGTAGATTAACATGACACATACAAATATTTTACACCAGCGGCTTCCCCCGCATTCCCCGGGGTAAGAAGTAGCCTATATTTTACTAAAGACAGTTATCTACCTTTGTACCAAAGATCTCGGTTCCTTCAGCAGTTTGGGTGTGACTGCGTAAACACACAAAGTGAAATATTTTATTTATTTATTTATTAAGAGTTACCAACATTTGATTACACAACTACAGTAAGCATAATACAAGCAAGCAAAGAAGAATGATGTGCCTATGTGTAACAAACAATTACAGGTAACCACAACATTTACTGGTGCAAATATGTGTATATAAAAAAAAAGTTCTTAATTACTATCCTTAAATCTAGTTCTAACACAAAATACTAAACCATATAGGTACATAATCCACTATCTGTGTAGATTGGATAATATGCATTTATGCACGCTGGAACGGAACCGACCAAGCGAGTCCAAGTGAACATCTGTGGAATCAGAGTATTTATTCAGGGCGTGACTCAGACGTGGTATGGGTGAGTTTGCACCAAGCACTGTTCTACGACGCGGTGGGTATAAAGGGGTTATCTGTTTACGAGGGTAACAAAAAGGAACTCTATAATTTACCTTGCTCAAGAGCTGTGGACAGTCTACACCATTGTTTAAAATCTTATACATAAAGATACAATCGGAGAGTTCTCTGCGATCAGATAAAGAGACCATCCCGAAATGTGACAGTTTGTTCAAGTAAGAAGATTTTTTGTCTATCATGTTCTCCCCGCGTAACAAATGCCATAAGAACCTCTTCTGAATGCGTTCTAATCGAAGGGAATGTACCGCATAATGTGGCCTCCACACTACACTGCAATAATCTAAGATACTTCGCACAAGACTATTATACAGCATGATTTTCAGCCCAACATCGCGAAAGACTTTACAGTTTCTTATCACGAAACTCAACATTCGGGAAGATCTCCCCACAATGTTTTCCAGGTGAGGGAGGAAAGTCAACCTTTTATCAAACCAAACTCCGAGGTCCCTAATTTGGTCTACCGCCTGAATTCTGTCACTTTCGCATTTATAATAGCGGTTCAAGCTAATTTCAACCACAGGCTCTACAGTTACAGCGTAAAGTCCTTTAGGTGTTTGCGTGTATGTGTGTAAGGTCAGACGATAAATGAAAGCACTTGTACTATTAAACTCACGTAGTGTATTCACCACAAAGATCGAGCAGCGAGTGACGCACGTCCCGCTACTGCGAATACATAAATATAGGTTTACAGGTTACACTAACTACTAACGCTTATTTTCAATCAAATGAATTTTTTTTTTTGGAATTTATTAATCACGCAAAAACTCGTCGAGTACCGGTTTTGTAGACACAATTATAGAACAATAGGTTGCGGTCACCGGTGACCGCTTGGTATTTGACAGTTTAACTTGCTGAACTTTTCTAATATTTTATGTGGTGTTGCTGCTGAGTATTTGAATTGTCCTTTTGATTTTTTATAGTGAGGACAAGCAAATACTTGATGGCCACCTTGATTACATTTGAAACATTCGATGGATTTATTTATTTATTTATTTATTTATGTACACACATACAACATAAAGGACAACACATACATAAAATTAAAGTACAAAGGTACCACCTATTCCTATTGGAATTTCTTCCTGTGGACCTGGAGCAGGAAAAGTAATAATAATATAATGACACAGGGTGTAGTAACAATTTATATTAGGCTTGTTAACTTCTTGAGGTTTATTTCCACTATTGTCATTTGTATTCATGAAACTTGCTAAATACTTCAGTAATGAAGTTGTATCATGACAACCAGCTGATAACGCTCCAACTTCTAATAATTTATTACAAAGAGTGCCTATAATGGCTTGACAAATTACATTGTCAGTAAGTTGACCCGATATGCCTATACCCAATTTATTGTCATAAAATTCAATAACATTATCATTGGGTAATGTTACTCGGTTAACAAGCTCTCTAATTTGGCAAACCTTATTTTTTGTAAAAGGAAAAGATGTAATCAGTGTTTCTTTCCATTGACTCCAACTTAACTCATATGTTGGCTGTCTCTCATACCAACTTTTGGCATAGCCACGCAGTTTATATGTACAATTGCATATTAAGGTGGGTTCATCCCAGCCATGAATTTTAGAAATGCTTTCTAAATTCCTCAGCCAGTGTTCAATTGGGACAGTGGACGATTGAGGATCAAACTCAAGAATGAAATCATACCTGCCAACATACCGTACAATTGTCCGTAATGATCCAAAATTTTCCAAGGAGCTTTCTCCTTGATTATCTTGACTATTCCGCAGGTTCTTAACAAGACCTTCCAACGATTCAATACGTTGATTGCTTCTTCTCAATTCTCTCCTGTATCTTTTGTTCACATTGCTATGTGAACTTGAATTTAAGCATGATGTGCTACTGGATCTCAGAGATCTCTTGTGTCGATCCATGTTAACAACGATTAAAGCATAAATATACACTATCACTTGTGGATATTAATTATTAATTTAAAGTTAGTGAATATTAGTTGTGTTTAAAGGCACCCGCTTACCGTCTTAACATTTGTTAACTTGTCGAGTACCGGTTTTGTAGACACCATTATAGAACAATAGGTTGCGGTCACCGGTGACCGCTTGGTGTTTGACAGTTTAATCAAATCCTTCAGCAATATAACAGTGATAGAAAGTTGGTGTTCTATAGCACTTTGTAGAATGTTATTAATAATAAATAGATGAAGGATAGGATAGGTGAAGGAAAAACATTGTGAAACCTGGACTTATAATTTCTAATTATAAGTTTGAAATCGCCAACCCGCATTGAGCAAGCGTGGTGATTAACGCTCTAACCTTCTCCGTGTGAGAAGAGGCTTTGCTCAGCAGTGGGCATTTATAGGCTGTTGATGATGAATAAATAGATGTGGTTAAGTAATTGTCTTTTGCACTTAACAATATGAAAATAATGAAATTAATTATATTTAAGATACAAAGTAGCTAAATTAGGTCACAACCAGCACCACCAATCATGTACAAGGTGCAGCATTCTTTAGATATTAGTTAATGTTCTAATAGTCCTTTACTGTTACAAAATAAACAAGTTATATTGTATCCAATTTAAGCTCAAGCATAGATAAAAGTTCAACATGGAAAAAGCTCACCAATCACCAGTTTCAAGCACTTGAGCCAAGCATGCATTGAGTAGAAAAAGTGGAAGTCCTTCATGAGCACAACAAAACACAATGTGTGTTTTGTTTTCTAGCGATTAAAGATTTTGAGAATCATCGAAAAGCAAGTTTTATCTTCGTAGTTCGATCACAAAATGATGATTCTTTCACAAAAAGCAAAACTTATGAATACATCCTCTTTCGTAATTGTACAGCTGCCGAACTTTACTAATGTAATCACTTATCACTGCACGTAAGTCTTATACCACTTCTGAAACTTTAAAGTAAAACTCAATACTTGAATAATGAAAAGTTTATTCACAACGGATTCTTAGAAGTACACAGACAGCGTGATGCTCGTCAATCGTCAAACTTCCCACCAGAATCGCGGTTTACTAGGGGCAAGAAAAAAAGTATCGATGCTTTGTGATGTGGTATCGAGTACATTCCCATTCGATACCGATACTTTTGTACTCGATACTTTGCATTCGATTCTTTTACTCAATAAGTACTTTTTTCCAGGTATCGTATCGAATGAAAAATTCAGTGCCACCTAGCTGACTCCTTGAAAACTTTTTAATTCGATCGATTGAACTTATTCTTACCGTGTGGTCGTTCGTTCGTCGTTAAATTCCCAAAGAATAGGGTATTACGCACTATGAAAAATAAAATCTAAATTTATGTTTTTATAGTTCATTAATTTCTATTCATAAAACTGCAAAATAAATTAAATATTTCAATTTGAAAATACAAGTTTTTTTATCTGTGCTTCGAATGTCAAAAACGCTGTACGCCATGTTTGCATTCGCTGTGACGTCACTGGACTTGTGAATAAACAACCTCGGTTTTTGTTGTACATGTCTACTGTGTAATTTATTAGATTAACGAAGTTTCTCAGTTATTACTATCACGTTTCTTGATATTCTGCACCTATACTATATATATTAACCATGGAAGACGGCTTTGTAAAAGCAGAAAGTACTAATCTTCTACGAATAAATACATTGATGGTGGCGAAATTCTTCGCTTGCAATCCCGACTTCTGTTCTGCGGAATTAAGAAATGTCAAAACATCTATGTAAGTATTAATATACCTACTACAAACTTTCCTTTAATAACAACAAAACTTTACGATTATGCTTTATTTTGCGATCATAGGTATTATAACCTAAAATTTCCTTTCATATATGGTAGAGAATCTTACGGAGATGACGCCGTTGGCTACGTGCAACTCAAGAGGGATCAAAATACTTGCATTGTCAAGTGCACTATATGCCCTGAACACAAAGTGCGCTCTAAACCATATGCAGTGAGTGTTGTTGTTAACGAAGCAGAAGAGAGTGTAACCAGTTTTCAGTGCCATGACTGCCCCGCATCCGAAGGTGGCTGCAAGCACGGTGTCGCATTTTTGATGTGGTTACATCGTCGAACTGAAGATCCATCATGTACTTCAGTGGAATGTTACTGGCGTAAATCAAATCTTGCTAAAGTAGGATCTTCTATAAAAGTACTCACAGCAAGTGAAATTTCCAAGAGAAAAGTGAGGAACATCATCCCGGATAATAGTGTGTTAAAGGAATTTGTGCAAGTTTGTAAAAAAAGAAAAATTAAAACATGCCAGTTCTTGAGACATGAGCAGGACTTTAATCACAATGCAATTTCATCCCTTCACCACCTTATGATGAATAATGGGCATGAAAACTGTGACGATTTCCTGAAAAATATATATCAATATTTTTCAATAAAAACAATATCTCAGCCATGGAAAAACAAACACGAGGCCAAGATAAAAGTAGCATGTGGCACGAACTAAGATATGGCAGGATCACAGCATCAAAATGCTATGAAGTTAGTCGATGTAAAACTGTGGATGGGACTTTGATAGCCATAATACTGGGTGCAAGAATTCCTGAAACTTCAGCCATATTGAGGGGGAAAAAACTGGAAGATAAAGTTAGAAAAACAGTTGAAAAGATTATAGGAAATAAAATCGTCTATACATTTCAGAGCAATTTCCAATTATTGCTGGCTCCCCAGACGGTATGATAAGACCACATTTGAAATAAAATGCCCGTCAACAGAAAAAACCCATTTAAACTATATTGATAAGGATGGTGTAATTACAGCTCGATATTATGCACAAGTCCAGATACAAATGTATTGTGCCAATAGAAATAAATGTTATTTTTGTGTAGCAAGCAGTGATTTTGAAAAAAATAATAAAGTCTCTATAATAAACATTGATTACGATCATGATTATGTTACCGAGTTATTGGATAATGTAGTTTCTTTTTGGAAAAATAATATATTTCCAATTTTACATAAAAGTGTGATGTTGGATTCTTAAAAAAATCCATATGGGAGAGACCCTTTACAGTGATTCAACTTTATTTATTTATATGTTAAATGTTGTGTGTGTTGTAATAAAAATAACCATGTTGATTCAAAAGTGTTTTATTTAACAAATTACCAATCCTGAAGTTAAAATTTGTCCATTTACATAAAAAAAATGTTACATACAAGATATTTAAGTACAAGTTTTGTCACATCTTGATTATCATCACAAATGTGCAGTGTGCAAATTACCTGAACATCTATCAAATCATATTACTATACAATCTTCTATATTCTAAGTATTATATATACTACTACAAATGACTGTTTACATCCTTAGTATGTACATAAAATATCAGTCAATAATCCTATAAGTAAGAAAAATCTAAACTTATTTTCTAAACTTAGAAAATTAGTTACTGATAATAATAAGATACATAGGATAATAAGTAACTGTTTTGTTAAAAAAGGCAAATTTACATATTTTTTGTGCCATACATATACTACACTTTAATGCAGTATCACTGTTTAGGATGAATACAGACAAGTTATTGCAATAAATGTATAATTGTCTATTTCTTGTTAATAAATCAGATGAATTAGAAAATAAATAAGAATTATTTTTTACTAAATGATGCTTTTTCCATCATATAGGGAAAGGCGGTAGTGTTAGAATATTATACCTTTTATGAAATTTAGTACACAGCTGGCTGCAGGTAGAAACTCAAATATAGCATTTTGAATACTAGCTTTTTTATTGATGAAATTACCACTAATGTTTAATAATTAATTATTTGATCAAAGAATCTTGTAAATTAATAAGAGCACAAGCTGTAGTGATACAAAGATCCAACATACCAATAAGATTAGAGTTGACGACTGAATGCATCTTCAGCATACCAAACTCTCTAACTCTTCGGATCACCCGTTCTACATGAATACGAAGACTGGCTATTTGTTTTGTTAACCGAGCTTCTGCTTTAGATAATTTACAACCACTGCTAACACTAGGAGGCCTCATCAAAGTAAACCCTTTCAATGACAAGTAATGTGCAATATTTTTGAACCCTCTATCAGCTAAAATGCAAGCATTAGGTGGCAAGCTATCTAAGAACTTGCTATTCTCAACTAAGTTAACATCGCTTATCCTTCCTGCATATCCTTTTGATACAAAACTTACCACACCGTCTGGGGTACAAGCTATCAAGTATTTAATTGTATTTATTAACTTAAATTTATGTCTAAAAGCAATGGGAAGATTTTGCTTAATACTTTTTGTTGGAAATTGTTGAATGAATGGTGAGAGCACCTCTACAATTCTTGGCATCTTGTTAAAAAATAAACTGCTTGCTTGAGTCACAGATAGATCAAAATCGTCAGCCAATTGAGAAAATGTTCTGTTTAATTTTATTCTCATTAAACAAAATATAATATATTGTTCAGAAATATTGGTATGTTTTTTAATCAAATCTATTAAAAAATACAGGTCCTTTGGTACTCCAATATAAGATTGTGGCTTATTTTTCACTTTAGCTAAAGTAGGTAGCTACCAGGTTAATTTTTTGTTTTATAAATTCTTCTTGAGAAGTACTCCCATCAGAAGTAGTCTTCGATTGACTACTTAATTTGTATGGAGAAGACTCATAATCAACTGTAGAACCTTCTGTTGCTGGTGTAAAAGAGTCATCACTCTCTTCTTCAAAAAAGTTCAGTTTTCTTTTTGCTGATAGTTTGCTTGTGCTTGCTTGGGATATATTCATTTTGAATGGTGAAGTTGCCGTGCACACTGTTGTCTTGAAAGGAGATGTTGTGCTATTTTTTCTTCTTGTACTAATTTGTACAAATTTACTTCGGTAGTGTGCCACATGACTAACTTGAATTGCCTTATGTTCCTGTGGTGGTATTATTTGGATCGCTTTATCATTACCACACTTATGTTCAATAGTCAGAATATCTGAAATTATAATAAAATGGTATTAATAATGATTTCTACCAATTTAATTTTTAAACTGATCAGCTATGTGTGTACATAATACAGCTATCTATTTTTATCTAAGATGTTTACTTCTCCCAGTTAGGCAAAACTTTGTGTTTTTGGTCTGAGCTTCCTATTGATCAACATTCAAGAGACTGGTAAGTATAGGAGACCAGTTAAAATAACTCACCTTGGCCACTGGACGACGACAATGGTGTATCACATGTCTCATTAATAGTGGTCTCTTCAATCTCCTTAATTATAGATAGTCTTTGCCGTTTCATAAAGGCAGCGCGAGGTTCACTTTCAGTGAAGGTTCGTTTTCTCCCTGGCTGACAATCGAATCTCGATGGAATACAATTCGGTCTCATGCGAATTCGTTTGACCGAGCCCATTATTTTCAATTGTGTATAGTTCTCCATGTCAGTTTCCAGCTACAACATGAAATAAATTACATGAAACGCTATAAAACATAACCTATAAAATATTAGTTTTGTAATGACAAGAATTTATTTTCACATGTTTATATGAGCCATTAAACTGCATACCGTAAAACGCTGCATCTTTGCCTTAGTTTTGGAGTATTATGTTTATATTTAAAAATATTACGACACATTTAACTTTTTGTCAATTTAGGAATGAAGCTTAGTTTAATAGGCTTCTAAAGTGTACTTAGAACATGGTTTTATTTAATTCATTTTCTAATTATGATCAATTTTAGTAATAGGCAAAGTTGGGCCAAAAAACTGCAACATTGCCTGCATGAATTTAGACAGTCTAAACCACATAAATACATAATTCTTGCACGTGAAGTTAAACTTTATGAGTAACATTTACGGATGAAAATCCTAAAGCAATCACTTTTTGCATATAATACTAGATATGATGCTAGGCAATGTTGTATTCGACTTTGCTTGTAGTTTCATACATAATTTTAAATGGCATAGGGTTGTTACAAACATATGGAATAAAAAAATATCAGTTTTCCATTAATATTTATTAAGAGATCAAAATGTTTAACATCAGTCTTATCAACATCCAATATTTTTTTCGGTTGGTTATAAAAAAAATCAACAAATTTTTTTATTTCACTATATTAAAATACGGTAAAAAAATAAAAAAGCAAACGGTACTTTTTCGCGCATACGGGGGGTACAGGGGGTATATGCCTGTTGCTCTGAATCCATTTTTAACAATTGACTGTGAATTCATTTTTATTGTATCAATTAGTGATCGAAGTAATTCTGGAAATATTTGCTTATTAAGGGAATTTGCTGATGGATGTCTGACTTTTCAATCTAGAAGAATATTCTTCCAAGCTCTTTTTAAGGGTCTAAAAAAAAGAAACATCTAAGGGTTGAGTAATATGGGTAGAATTTGGTGGTAAAAATACAAATCTAATATTCTCTTGGCATTTACTTATTATTTCAATGTTTAAGTGTGACGATAAATTATCTCCAATTAATACTTTTGGTTCTTGGTTTTTTTGTGCCCAGGGTAAAACAATATTATTAAACCAGTCATGAAAACAATCTGCATCAAACCACCCGGATTTTGTTTTATTAAATCTGGCACCAGGCGGCCCACCTTCACACCAATTTGTCCACAAATGGACTGATTTATACACCACATAAGGCGGGAAAAGTTCTCCTGATGCCGTGGCAGCAAACATAATAGAGATCGCAGTTTTTGAATTGTTAAGAATTTTGTTGGGGTATTTGGTTCCCCTTTTGAATATACATTTTTGGGACCCTGGGTCATCTGACAAATTTGTTTCGTCGAAGTTCAGAATATTATTTGGCTCTATATTTGCAAGGCTTTTTTTTAGATTTTCAAAGTACTCTTCATACTCACTGCATGTTTTCGCGGCACGAGAAGATTTTATGTTTTGCGTAGATCTCAATGTTAGTCTTTCTTTATGGCGACTCAAAAAATCGCGGACCCATCTTTCGCCTGGTAATTTGTTGTTAAGAATCGAAGACTTGTTAATCTTCACTAAATAGTTATGTACAATCATACGTAACTCGAGACGAGTCAGTGGGCAGCCATATTCTCCACAAAGTATTAAGGCATTCGCTATTTTACTCTCTTCTTCTTTGCTAAGTCTAATGGGACTACCAATTTTTTTCATGTGATGCAGTTTAACTTTATTAACAATAGTTCGTCGGGGGATTCCGAACTGTTTTTCGGCCTGGTAACTTGTCAAATTTTTATTTTTAACAAGCTCTACAGCAACATGCAGAAGACTATCTTCATAATCTTTGTAGCGTCTAGACCCAGGCTTTCTTCTGTTTCCCATTTTGAATCTAAAACAAAGAAAACCAAATTGTCACGTCAGCAGTTACTTAATTATCGTAACTGTCTGGAAATTAATTCGCTAAGTCATGCCATTTATTTAGATACAACACAGCTATAACCGATATTTTGAATTTAAAGAATACGAACGGGGAAGTTAGGTTAGGTTATTAAGAAGTAATTATTCTATCGTTTATATTGTTCTTATAGAATAATTATAGAATAACAAATTCTAACTCAGTTGATTTATAAGTTACACAAAATAAGAAATATGATCAAAATAAAAGTTCGTAATTTCGTCCGTAATTTTATATTTCACTTTGTGACAACCCTAGGTCAGGCAAAGTTATGTATACTTGTAAGAGTTCAGTGTCATAACTTTGCCTAAACATTTATAACTGTTTTATTTGTAACAATTCATACTCAACAATTATTTAGAATTATAGAAAAGCTTACGAATAACATATCAACATCAACACTTTAGTAAAATTAATAATAATTTTGGACTTACCATAAAAGTTTGTCGCGTAACTTCGAAGCCGGCCAACTCTCGTTGCGTTTGACAGGTCACTATTTGGAAGTTTCAATGAAAATAAATATGGCGACCGGTTTTTAGAGTTGCCAAGTAAGGATTTAATTATCTACCAATAATCAGATGTTGCTACATTCAATATTATAAAAAATATTAACAAGTTCTTTAAATAGGCAAAATTGTGTATGAGAGGTAATGTTGCAGCGTTTTACGGTACTTACATCGAAATGATCCTCACAAAAATAGTATTTCGTTTTTGTGGACAATGACTTTGGATCTCTTCGTGCTAATTTCAACCACGTATTTCTCATTTTTAAATCTGTTGGCACTTGTATCCATAACTTTTCCGGTGTTTTAACACTTGTATTCTTACATTCAGACACAAGACACCAATGATAAGGACTATAGCCACTAGAACTCATTATTTATTTCGAAAATATGTTTATTTCTTTCAGCGAAGCGTAATGTTTACAATGCCCGTGCCCGTGACGTCACAGACATGGCGGCATGAGAAGTGGCGTTTTCGCGCCCAAATTTGAATTGTAAAATTAAAACACGTTTTTATGAAATAATTGGAATAAAAAAAATGTATTTATATTTTTTTATGGTATTTTATCAATAACAGATTAAATTAAAACACTTTTTGAATTAGACTGTAATACCCTATTGTACCCAACATTTATATAAATTGACACGAGAATGTATATCTAATCTTGTGTCGTCAGTACCTTCAGAACGATTATTTTCTAAAGCAGAAAGTACCATCACAAAAATCCGAAACCACTCATCTCTATAAAGGCTCAACAAACTTCTATTTTTGAGTGATTGAATGGTGGAGGAATGGGATCTTCAATCTCCTACGCGGGTGAAACCGTGGGACACTGCTAGTAAGTATTTAATATACCTAAAATAACATAATATTGTTTCTTTTTCCTACATTTTCAATGTGTTTCATATTTTTTTTTATTATTGTCCTTTATTTGTGTACCAATACCATTTGTTTTTTATTTCCTGCCGAACTGAAGTAATACCGACATTTTTTACTGAACTTTGTTCTATGCAAATTTTGATCTAAAAAAAGTACTCGATACCTTGAAGTACCTATCAATATTTTTGTTTCGATACTTTAATGATACTTCTTTTATCGATTCTACTCCTGCGTACAGTATCGATACCGTGTCCCTACGCGTCATCACTCTTTGCGCGGGAAACTATTCTAATCTGTCACATTTGACAGATGACATCGACAACATGACAGCTAAAGATGTTGGTAATGCAGATTTAGTTAGTGACGTACTTTTAGTTGATTTTCGTCGGCTAACCGTAGCGACATCTACCTAGATAAATTGAAGATATTTACTTTCAAAAAGTACTAAGAGATAGCGCGCTTAACATTTCTTGCCATATTTCAATATTACTAAGCATTTTATCTTTATGACAATTAGAGACAGAACTTTAAACACATAATTAAAGCAGTAGTCAGAGAATCCAGTCGCTATTTGCGGAATCGATGATACCCTGTTCTGAATAATTTAATAAGTATGTTAATTAGTTTCAATTCTACCAAGAACATACTTAGCAATTCTAGCATTTTTATTATTTATACTTAATTTCATCCACAATAATATAACACTAATGATAACATAACAACACTCAGAGGTCCACAAATACAATGCAACACCCACTTTTCACCGGTTATGCTACGAGTCCCATGTAATAGGGGGATGCATCTATTGCCATAAATCTAGTCCAGTTCTAAACACCGTGAAAATACATGACTGACTGAGCTGGGTAGCGATCCTGAAACCTGTTACTCGGCAATTACACTTCCAACAACCAACAAAGCAGTCTAAGACTATACAATATATCTTATACCTCTAATACTATTATATAAAGCTGTTATTAATCTAACTCGGTAATTTAGCGCCCAACGTGGGACTCAAGGAGAGAACACATTCGTTGTAAAAATAATTAAAATTGTTCGATGAAATGAAAGCGCGTTACTTTCCACAAAACTTTATTGAGTCATGGGACAGTCGAAAATGTCTTATTAATTCAATCGAGACAATTCTTTATTTATTGAAACTAAATCACCATATATTGGACGGACGAAATACAGGATTATGTGGAAGAGAAAAAAAATCCATAACTTTATTAGATATTGCTTTGTCTTTCGCAGTTTGACTATCAAATTTCCTATCATTTATTTCTTTTATTAATTCACCAATAGAACTTGTATTTTTGTCATTAAACTTTCTACCATCTATCGGGACGTAACTAGCAGTTAGAGGAAAAGTTCTGCTAAAATTACGAATTATTTCATTCGTTGCAAGTGTTAAATTTACTGTTGACGTAGCCTCTGTTGCTATTGTTGTAAGATCAACTGATCTTTGTCTATTATCCAATGACAGTTTCGTTTTATTTAATCTTACAATTATTTGGTCTAACTTGACTTCATCACTTGATTTTGCAGTTGTGTGATATATTCTAGTTCTTGTATTTATTCTTGGTCTGTTGTGATGATGATGATGCGGATTCAATTCCTCCTGATATAATTTCAGATTAGACGTTGTCATAAACGTGTTCGAATAATTCGATGATGTAGCTTCATTCGTTTCTCTCACATTTGTCTTTAAGATCTTTTTATATATCCTTGAAATGTTACATTTATCGCATTTCTTAATAACAATATCGCTCGTGTCATCTGTAATGTTAAACTTTTGCCTCAAACTTCCTTTTTGGACTTCGACAAGTTTGACAAATCCGTCGCCATTTATATCTCTTCCGCTACTACTTCTACTGAAGCAATTTACAGTTTGGTTTTTGTCATTTGTCGAACAATCCTTCAGAGCGTTGTTTTGCTTTATTTCATCCACCTGATTCTCTAAATAATTTAATCTATCGATGATTTTGAGGCCTAGTATTTCTAGTTCATCTTTGCTATCGCTTGAAGATCTCCTCGAATGTTTTCCAGAGTTATTTGGTTTATCATGATGCATTTCATCTTTAAGTCGGTTGATAAAATTTTGAACGACGTTTAGCAGTTTTTCTTCGCCTGATTGGTATTTATTAGAAAACTCTAGAACAGTTTCTAAAGCTAGATTGACATTTTTGTCTGGATCCTCAGGTTGCTGTGGCAGTGTGTTGGTATGAGCTGGAATATGAGAATTGTTATATAAAATTTGAATAAATTATTCGTTCATTTTAATTTTAACCGGGTTGAATTCTGGCAGTTTAAACGCCATGGATGATGGACGTAATAGTTGGGCTATTACAAACGTGTGAAATATCATAAGACATTTGTATCAGATCTCTCGCTCACACCTATGCAAGTCGTGTGACATTGTCACATTCTCTTGACGTGTCAGTTTACACGTTTGTATAACCTAACTTTAGTAGAAGATTTGTTTCCAACAGTTTTCTATCGAAAACGCAACGTAATTTTCGGAATGTCAACTTAATAGAAGAATTTTAATTTTGAATTTACAGACCTCGTTACCAAAATGTGTTATTGTGAAATTGCAGACGTGTAGGAGACCCAATTCAAATACTCAATCACTTCTCTATACAGATGTCGATTTTTAATTTGACAGCGATTTAAGAATTTCGAAGCAACTAGTCGAGAAATGTATCAGTGATGCTATACAATAAAATTGTATTAAACTATTGATATTCGTGATAAACTGAATGAAATGTAAAATTTAATATAAATAAAATAAATACCGAATATGGTGACCAGCAGAACACAACCGAACATTTTCATTTTAATATAAAAATATTAATATTTTATTGTATCATAAAACTTGTTATACATTGCGTGATCAACTATTTTTATATTTGTAATCCAATAAAATTATTACAACTATTTTATTGGTAATAAACATTGGAATTGTTACTGATTTTAAACCCAGCGTTCAAAGTTTCAAGAATTTCTCGTTTATGAAAATCTAATACTTAATAACATTTTCAACGGGTTAAAAAATGAAACCAGTCATGACTCGTGCGATTACGCATTAATTTTTGAATCGACAAAAGTGTCTGTATTAACATTAAATGACATAAAATTAATAAAAATAAACGCAATATTTTTATGCGCTACATCGACTACTAAGAAACCATTTTAAATAAATATTATACGCAGTGTTAAAATTTTTCTAGAAATTACATGAAATTATAAATATGTTCCTAAGTCCAGATGACGAAACAAAGAGATAAAAAGGTTCATAAACATGGAGACTACTAGGCTAATATTATTGTTAGCTTTATTCTTACACTATAGTCTAGTTAATAGTGATGACCTTAACAAAACAGGTACCGTACTAATTTATTCTGATTTTTAACCTATTCCATAATTTTTGACATACACCGACTTTATAGAATATTCTGTTACTTTTCTAATTTCCGAAGCAACGTAGTCACACAGTATCCTGTATATTACTTAGAAATACCACATACTAGTTCAACAACTCTGAACACTTTTTGAGGCACCAAACTTTTTGTAAAAGTATTAAAACGCAAAAACCCCCTTTTAGATAACTTCAACGAGACAGAACTTATGGAAAAACACCAGGAAAGGATGAAGATAGTGAACGCTTTCTTTAGAGACCTAAAAATATTGATAAACAAAAATAAAAAACCATTAAGGAGTAAGGAAGAGAAAGAAACAGAGAGAAATGACAAAGGAGTGAAAGATCCAAAAGTACCGAACCTTCGAGCTAGATCATTCGCGACTAAATCTATTCCCACTAAAAGTACTTTAAAACTTCATAAATTTCCAAATTACGTCAGCAAATCTTTGTTCCCGATTCCTGTAATAACTGAAAATATTATACGTACTTCTACCACACCTGTATCTACACTTAAAACTACAACAAAAGTAAATTCTACAACTAAACCTAGTTCTGTAACATTAAAGCCTAAACAGGTCGGCCATGCTTCTACATTTATATCTCCTAGTATTCCAAGAAATTTCTTTGATAAAATATTTCAAAATGGCACATTTTCAACACATCGAGTGCCTGAACAATTTACTTTTCGTTCAGTTGTCTCTCCTAGCAAACAAACTTCTACCTCTAGAACTGCAACTAAACCAACGTTATCATCTATTTTTACTACTTCAAAAACTAAGTCCACTCGTCCATTGACATTAGCTGCTACTAAAGGAAATTCACCAAATATTACTTCTAACAAACTAGCCGTAGTGAAATTTAATCAGATATATAATTTAAGAGAAGAAGTTGATAGTTCTACCTCAATGAAAAGTACTTCAACATCTATGAGCACATATAGTATTTGACAAAAATCCTTCCGCAATATTACTACATTCATATCGAACCTTTCCATACATCAAAGATTACATCCATTTGCTACTTCTACAGTCATCTATGAAGTCACCACAACCTCTTCATCACCTAAAACATCTTCCTCTCCAACTCCTCTATCAATGCTTGAAAAGTCAGCTTTTTCATATCCTCTATCTATATATCTCTATCATACATCTTCTCCTCTTGAGTCCAACATCGCTCCTCTTAAGTCGTGGTCTTACAAAACTACAAATAAGTTTTATAGCTTGTGGCAGCAAGAGATGACTAATTTCATCTCTTCTAACAGATGGAATATGAAAGGAAGTGATTTTACAAGTAAGAGTTTTATTACCAATTGTTATAGAACTTTTTCTGTATGTTAGTCTTTTATGTAAAGCGACCGACATTTGCCAATAGCCTGCTAAACCAAATATTATGATGATATATTATGAGTCCCATACAATAGGCGTATTGCCATATATCAGACACAATTCCAGACTCCATGCTGCTATTGAAATTTTTTTATACCCATTAATACTTTGCCCCTTTCGGGAATCAAACCCGCGACCTCTTACTCGATAATCACTTGCAACCACTCGGCCAATAAGGTAGTTGTAAGAAAATTTAGGTTCCTGGCTATTGGTGTACTTCAAATCCACTAACGGATCGTCGCGCTCGGGTCGGCGTTGCGAGTGCACGTATTCTTATCGGCTTACGCCAGCTGGTGTGTATTTTTTTTCTACTTACCCGCGCTTGTGTTAATATGGAAGACGAAAACAGCGAAGAAGATAGTGAGGTGATATTGACCAGTAAAAATTATCTAGTTATGAAAAAGCAAGGAGAAAAGAGTATGATGAATTTGCCCAACTTACCTGATAGTGGAGGAAGTAGAAATGAGAAGAGAAAAGCCTTGGATCAAAGCGAAGAGTCGATCAGTGAAAACGATTTCATTACGGTTCATAGAAGGAAGACAAAAGTACGTATAAGAAGTAATTTATTTGATATACCCACAACCGAAACTAATATGCAAAATGAGGAGGTAGAAGAAGAAAAATACGTGATATGTATAACATCCTCACAAAGTTTACCAAAACAGATGGCTATGGCTAAATTATTGCGTTCCCATAATCACCGCAATATTACCAAAATAAAATATAAAAGCCCACTTAAAGTCTTGGTACAATTTGAGACATTGGAAGATGCAGAAAAACTTAACAATTGCCCTAAGTTTCAAGAACTAGGTTATCGGTGTGAAAAAACTAGCAAAAAAAATATATGCTTTGGAATAGTGAGAGGAGTAGATTTGGAATTAAAAGAAGAGGAGATAATGGAAATTTTAGAAAGTTCTGTCAAAATTTTAGATGTAAAAAGATTAAAGAGAACGAACTCCGAAGGGAAATGGGTAGAAAGTGAAACCATTAGAGTACGATTCATGAGCGCATCTTTACCAGAGTATGTATATGCCTATGAAGTGAGATTCAAAGTAGAACCCTATTCATTCCCTGTCACCCAGTGCTCTGCTTGTTGGAAGTTCGGACATTTCATTAAATATTGTCCAATCAAAAAATCAATATGCCCAAAATGCGGTGGAGATCATGACAACTGTTTGACCACCAACTTCAAATGTATTAATTGCAAGGGACCGCATATGGCCTTAGATAAAGAATATCCTATATATCTTAAAGAGAGAACTATCAGAGACCTAATGACATCACGAAATATGTCGTATCGAGAAGCGTTGGTACTGTACCTAAAGGAAAGACCTAATAGAAAAATATTAGTTAATACTCAAGAACCTCTGTCTGCAACCATGGAAAAGGATGACACTTATACGACAACTCAGAAACCTACAAAAATGGTACATTACGAAACAACAATGGCTGACGTGCACGCAGAAGATGCAGATTCTATTAGCAACTGTTCAGAACCGAGCGTCATTCACGGCAACACAAATACTAAAAAGAAAACTAAGAAGAAAAGAAACCGCACAGGCAAAACAATTTCACAGGAACCTATGGACGTCGTGAACGAGAACAACGGACAAGTAAGAGACACTCGATCCATCTCAGGAAACAAAAAAATATTTGATTTTAAAACATTTATAAGTAAGACTGAAAGAATAATATTGTCTAGTGATAGTTTTGAATCTAAATGCATTGAATTTTTTAAGCTTTTTATACAAGAAGTTAAATCAATATTATTTAAGTATATTACTACGGGGGAACTTATTTCTAGTTTATTAGCTTATTTTGATGGCTAAGTCACCCCACAAAAAATTTGTTATTAATATTTGTCAATGGAACGCCCAGAGTATCCGCCATAAACTTGCAAGTTTTGATTTGTTACTAAATAGAGAAGAAATACATATTGCCCTAATAAGTGAGACCTGGTTGGACATTGATGAGTCATTGAACACTCGTGAATACAATGTGTTTAGAAAGGATCGCTCCGATTCCTACGGGGGTGTAGCTATTTTGATTCACAAATCTATACAAGCAATAGCATGTCCTATAGATCTAAATGTGGGAATAGAAGCTGTCTATGTTAAAATAATGAATTGTAGTCAATTACAACATATAATTTCTGTATATTGTCCATCCTCGGTCCATACATCTTATGCTGATTGGGACACATTATTTTCAAAATTTTCAAAGAATACTCTCATTGCTGGTGATTTTAATGCACACCACACTGGTTGGTCATATAAAAACGACACCAGGGGAACCCATATTTTTGATGCGATGCTGAATAACAATTTTGTTTTTCTTAATAATGGCGATCACACAAGAGTGAAATTAGTTAGTAATAATTTACAAGAAAGTTCCCCAGACATTACTTGTGTTACCACAGACATAGCAATAGATTTTAATTGGCGGGTTTGCAACGAAAATCTAGGTAGCGACCACCTTATTATTAAAATTTCAATGCACTATCAGGATAGTTTAACATTTATTATGAAACGCAACTTAAAGCTAGCTAATTGGCAAACCTATCGCGAGTCTCTCAAACAATCTTTTGCAAATAATTCCATGCCTCAGAATGTGCAGGGGGCTTACGACCTCTTTATTGAAAATATTAATAAGTCAGCGGATACTAGCATACCTTACCTAAAAATATGTACGAATCCCAACACCAACTTTAAACCGAAACGTTATTGGAATCAGACACTTTCCATGGCAGTAGCACAACGTAGGCTGGCATTAAAGAATTTTCGTCGTAACCCGACTCCGTCCAATCTTGAAATTTTAGAACACAAAGTTAATAATGTAAAACACCTCATTAATCAATCAAAATCACAACAATGGCAGAAATTTTGTAATGACTTAAATGAAAAAATGACAGTTTCTCAGGTCTGGCAGCACATGCGGTGGATGAAAGGTTATAATAAGTGTCGAACTTATCCATCTCAGGAAAAAATAGACCAACTTATATGTGATTTAGCCCCTGATTCGGTGAATAACTGCAGCCCCATATTGTCATCAGTTAATCAGCTTCTAGAGTCGAAATTTGAGTTTTCTGAACTCCAATGCTGTTTTAAAAAGAAGGATACCACTCCAGGAGTTGATGATGTAGCTTATTCAATGTTGTGTAACCTCCCTAAAGTTGCTAAAAAATACTTGCTAGATTTATATAACGTTATATTTACAACTGGTATCGTGCCCATGCAATGGCGAAGTATAGAAATAATTCCGATATCTAAAGGATCTCAATCCGACTTGAAGCTGAGACCTATATCCCTAATATCATGTGTTTGTAAAACCTTTCATAGCATGCTAACTAAGAGAATAGAATGGTATATCGAAAAGCACAAAATCCTATCCAACCGTACTAGTGGGTTCCGGAGAGGGCAATCGTGTTTAGATTGTTTGGTTCGCTTGGTGACACATCCAAATAGGATTTACAAATAAAACTCCTACTTTGGCATGTTTTATAGACATACAAAATGCGTATAACAATGTTGCTGTCAGTGAGGTTATCAGTACTCTTGATGGTCTTGGTATAGGAAGTAAAATATGTAAATATCTTTGGTCATTCTTAAGTGAAAGACATCTCAAAATTAAAAATGAAAACGGCCTCAAAAATATAGTCAGATGGACCAATAGAGGACTGGCACAAGGTGATCCGATTTCTCCTCTCCTATTCAATATAGTTACATATAAAATGTGTAATGTGCTGCAGAATGTTAACTCTCTACAATATGCTGACGATTTTGTAATTTTTCAAAGCAATAAAAACTTAAGATACTGTGAGGCCAATATCGAAATTGCATTAAAAACATTCAGCTGTCTATGTGATGAACTTAGTCTCGCTCTCTCTGAAAATAAATCCAAAATATGCCTATTCAGTAGAGGACGGTCCACACAACTAAACAAAATTAAAATTAATAACACCTCACTTCAATCAGCAGAAAACATAAAATATTTGGGAATGTGGTTAGACCGATCATTACTATGGAGAAAGCATATTAATGAAATAAATGAAAAATGTGCTAGATATTTAAATCTATTAAAGACATTGGCTGGACCATCGTGGGGAGTTCATCCGAAATTTATACGTAATTTGTATATCGCGCTGATCAGAAGTCGTATGGATTATGGTAGCTACTTATACGGAAATTGTGCTAAGACTAATTTATACCAACTCGATAAACTTCAAAATATAGCTTTAAGAATAATTGGAGGATTTATCAGAAGCTCGCCTATTCATGTCATGGAATCGGAGTTGCGTATCCAACCCTTGCACATTAGGAGAGAATTTTTGGCATACAAGTACTGTTTGAAGGCACTGTCTTGGTCTGATAACTTGTCGATTAAGGCGCTGGACGAGCTTGACACTCTGTGTGGTACGCACTATTGGAGGAACAAAACAAAACCTTTGCTTATCACAGCTTACAATGATACCAAACTTGATACCATACACTCGAGTGAGATTCTAGAAATGTTTAGTCTTAATATTTGGGTTTCACATATAGACGTAAATAACTTTATTCATACCAATCTAGATAGTGTTACTGTTTCTAAAAAGCGGTGTAATTTTAGTATAATTAAACTTAATGTTATTAGTGAATTACAGGAAAAATACCAAGGGTACCATAAAATTTTCACAGATGGCTCAAAAAATTCTGTAATTTTAGGCGCTGCATTCTATGATTCGGTTCTTAAAGAATCTATGTGTTATAAAATAGACAGCAACATCTCTATTATGTCGGCGGAGCTAGTTGCAATCTCAGAAGCCATTCTTTATTGCTTAAATTTAAATTTAGATAAGGGATAGATCTTAACTGACAGCAAGAGCGCCCTCCAACATTTGGCTCGATGCGCCTCTGGCTTCAGAGGTGTTTCGGTAGCCTACAAAATTCTAGAATGCCTACACATTTTTAATCAAGATGGGAGAGTTCTGAGATTGCAATGGGTACCGTCTCATATAGGTTTGGCAGGCAACGAAGAGGCTGACCGGCTTGCAAAACTAGCAACGACTGAAGGTATACCAAAATCTGTAAATCCGTATAATTCTGAGTTGTTGCCGAAGGTCAAATATATAGCTCACAATCGCTGGAAAGAATACTTTGATATACGTAGCAAAGAAAAAGGAATATGGTATAAAAGTTTACAAAGTGAACCTCCTCGAGTGCCTTGGTTCGTAATCACTACACTAAATAGATCCATGTTGAAATTAGCTTTTAGACTTCGTTCTGGACACTATCCATCGGCAAAATTTGCACATCTAATGAGAAAAGCTGACACACCGAATTGTCCGACTTGTGGAAAGATTGAGGATGTGCAACATTTGCTGATGGAATGTGTCCGGAATAAGGTGGAACGGGAGTCGTTGCTGAGAAAGTATGGCATTGCAAAGATGAACGTAGGTATCATACAGAGTGTTTTAAGTGAGCCTGCATCAGAAATAGCACAAGCGTTTTACTTGCTAGTACCGCAGACCCAGCACCGACCCTCATAATTATTTATAAACAACTAGGATAAGTACTATGTGTTAATAGTTATAAGGAACAATGGGTTTGATATGTTAATTTTAACCAAAAACCCTAAATAAATTAAATAAAAAAAAAAAAATCCACTAACCAAACATTGTTTCTAGCAACGCAACAGATAACACCACGATGGTACCAACACTTTGTACAAAATAAACCAATAATACACCACGGATACAACCTCACACGACGTCCTAGACTGCACAGACAGAGGCATACACACAACAAACAAATAAGACATAAACATATCAGAAAAGTAAAGAAGTACTACCCAATGTACCTATCCACAAAACAATATAACTCTACTATTAAAAATTTTTACGGCCATCTCCATAACGAGACAACTGAAACTTATGAATTGAGTACTTTTAAATCGACAATAATTGATGGTAGACCTGTCTATCTACCTGTAGATCCTTTGGAAGGTACAACACCAGGTAAGTTTAGCTAAAATTCGCGGGTTACTCACGTGAATATACTGAGAAAAGCTCTACTAGTGTCGAACCACAGAGGGGTTCTTCCTCATGAGCAGCGTGCGCGGTCGCCGTGATGTCGCGCAGCCTACTGATTATATTTTTAGTTAATTTAGTATGTCTCACGACAGTTATTATAAAAACCAGGTAAGTTTGTTACAACTACGAGTAGTGTATTGTCCAGTCAAGTGATGGCAGCGAAGTTGACTTATCAACGACACGCGTACTTAGGTATCGTCATGAGCTAATATTCACATGTAATCGAATCACCTGATGCTAGCGAGGTTATATTATTATTATCTTTTATAGGTTCAATTCTTACTCCATCGACCAAGCCTCCGAATCATCGTTACTACGAGATGATGAAGGAACTGGATGAAGGATATATGATCGTATTCTTAATAGAACTTTGTAGAATAATTTCTACAAAAGATCAGAAACATGTTCAGGATGTCATTATACATACGGAAACTATAATCAATGAGTAATTTTTAAATATAACCTCTTTGTACACTACTTATCTGACTGACTGATAGGCCCGATCTGAGATTCTCATAGTATAGAACACTCTCCAACTAGGTTGAGTTCCCGTGCGTACGACGGATGTCCGATACGGAACCGCGCAAGTCCTAACGGGTTGCCGGGGCTCCGGGTCGGGAGAAGTCATTGGATGATTTTCCACCCTCAAGAAAAAAACAAAAAAAAAGGATGAGTTCTCCGGCCACCGTAAGCAGGGGACAGCGAGCACGGATGACCGCTGACCATAAGCGAACCCGAGTCTGACACTTCCTCTCGCCTCCCCCGGGCGAGAGAAGTTACTTGATGGGTTAAAAAAAAAGGCTAGGTTGAGTACCAATGATGATAATTGACATTTATGATATAGCCTGGGGAGTCCGCAATACTGATAATTTTTATTAATGCGTTTGATTACTTATAAAAGGGAGTATTGCAGACTTTGACAGTGGTAATTTTTTGCAGGCTACAAGGGAATGGTCGGTTGGTCTGGTTAGACAGCCCGTTATTAGATGTCACTATAAAGCTGTCAAGATTTATATCCGAAGCACCAATCGATCTTGTAAGAAGTAAGTTAAAATACTTCTGAGTGACTAGTGCAAATTTTTGTTATCGAAACGTTATTGCGTTTAGCCCTCTGATTGGTTGGTAACTTGGGATCTCAACCAGAGCGCTGGACGTCATTAGCGTAAAACAAATTTGCACTAACCCCTCAATGATTATGCCAGCCAGGTTTTAATATTTGAGTATTTTTTAAAGATTGCTAGCAATAAAGGAATTAACCAATAATTATGATAAGTGGTCAACCACGCTTGAGTCGACACTTGAATGTTTGCTTATAGTAGCTAAGCTTCATCACCATTTTATCTCATCTACATCACATATTAAAGGTTAAAAATTTGGAGATTGGGAAAATTAAGGAGAGAAGTAATTGAGCCTCACTCACAAGACGAATTAAACTCAAGTATTTCACGCCAGTTTTCTGTGAGGATCTAATATTAATGGATCCTCGTCTTCCACCAGCTTACGCAGCTATGATGTACCACATGCTACGTGTGAGGAAGACAGCACTCTCCGTCGAAGTGAATTCAATCATAGATTATGCAGATCTTACGTACGAGGATAAAGAGGGAGACTACCTGTTCAATTCGCTGAGAGAATTCGAGGCATATCCTGAGAGTAAGTACAATCATTGGGGAAGCTATTTGCTACCTTTCAATTCGGTTTAATATTAGTTTTTCATGTTTTCAGTATCGAAATCTGGTTACTTAGTTTGCTCCACTCTGATTGAAAACTTCCTTAGTCCATTTCATCGGCTTCATGGCACGAAACGACGACAAATATTATTAGACTCTATAAATAAAGCTATAAAAGATAGATTTCCGCAAATATCAGTGAAAACTGTCAAAAAGAAGAATTTAAAGTACGGAATAAAAGGTGAGCACTTTTGAAAATAGTTCCTAAATAATCCAACAGATGGTATAAATACAAAAATTTATCTCAAATCATTTTCTTAGCAAAAGAGACGCAGCATTGGCCGAAATTCCGAACGAACTTAACTTCCAACGAATGATGTATACTTCAGACTCGGATAGCGAAATTAGGAGAAAAATTCGTTTAAAACAAAACAGCGAAGAATTCGAGAACACAATTTAAGAAAAGAGGCAAGAAATCGAAATAGACACAAGTTAAATAGACGACAAATGGAGAATAACGATAATGAATACTTAAAGTTGAGAAGTAATACAAAAACACAGAGACGTTACAAAATAGTAACTTTGAAAGATCACTTGAAACCAACCCGTGAGAGATCTACAAAATATTACACATTGAATCTACATCGCAGACCAAGTAAAGATCAATCTATTACAATCACACCACTGTACGTAAATACACCATTCCCTTATATCCACGTACAAAAAGAATATTTTGATACAGAAGAAAATAAAGTCCATCAAAGAGCTAACAAAAAGCGACGACAGCGCCACCCAAAGCAAACAATTGATTTTAAAAAATTACAGGATTATTACTACCCTTTTGATGAGTATTTTAGACAATCGGAGCCTAAGCCTGTAAAAGTTGTTAGTAAAATTACAAATACATATTTAAAGAGAATCGTAGAGGCTTCAAGTTATAGTGACGAAGAAGATTCTTTGAAAAAGAATTTAATTGAAGCTCTATTTTATAATATGACATCTACTACTGAAGCTATGAATTCATAATTTTTTTGTTTATCTATTACGAACATAATGGTTATACTCAACCAGCTCCTGTAAGTCAGTATTAAACAGATCAAGTTCTGCAATACCAGTATAAGCTGACTGTCGAATGTGCGGAGAGATCATACAAAGCGAGATCACGATAAACTGGTTTTGTGTAGCCAATGTGTACCAGCATCACAAATTGTAGAATTTATCAAAATATCAGCCACTGTACGTCCATTTCTGAATTATTTATAACACCAAACGCTTTCACATTAGAAGTTCTCTCTTTAATTGAATTTCGACTTCATTGTAAAATGGTAAGGTTGAAAATGTAATAAACTGTGAAATGTTTTCGTAATTTATGTTCGGTTTGTCACATGATTATCACCAATTCTCACTAGATGTCCATAATAAGAAAGGTAACGTTTCAATGAACTTTCTTTCATCAAGGGCCATCTAGATTTTGAATCGAACACTACCTTAAGTAATGTTAACAGTTCATGCCCTCTTTTACTTTTCCCGAGTTACAATTAGGTGATGTTTTGACGATGTACATGTTATTACTTTCTAGTTTTAAGCCAAAATAATAATTTTAAGCTGTGATTATTAATTAATAAATTTGTAGGTTAGGTATTTGTAAATATTATAGTCTGTGTTGTTATTGGGAATGTACTCTATAATTAAGTTGTTTTATTATTCCGATCTCAAGTTCTGTAATTTATCGTATGCATAATTTTGGTGAATTTCTTATAAATTGACTTCTGTCAAAACCTTTGCAAGATCCTACTGTGCAAATTTATGTTCTTTGAATTTGTGAAAAGGAACAATTAAAACCACAATTGAAATTATTAAAGCGAATATTTATCTAATACTAATTTCTCATTTACAAAGGTATATTATTACAAAAATTTGCAACAAGCTGAGTTATATCAAATGAAATCACAATACTTATTTGCAAGAAATACAATATGATTTACAGGAAAGATCTTACAACCTAAAAGTCACAATATTCTGCCTGCAAGCAAGCGTGCAAATTATTTATGTACCTCTAAAGTACATGTCATTATTGCATACAATCAATTATTTTTATTTATCATATAAAGGGTTTATATTTTCGATTAACATAATTATTACAATACTCAATTTATCGTCAACATTCATTACCTAATTTAATTAATCTGTCTTTATCTTTGTTTTCTAAATTATATAAATTCACTTAATTACACTTGGTGTTACATTATGAATCATTATAAACATATTATACACAGCAGCATATTTATTTATTTACTCAGAAAATTTACAAATACAATATTACAGCTTACGTCATTAAATTACACTGTCAATAAGTCAAAGCATTTATTTTAAACAATACAATATAAGAAAAAGTAATTAATATATATTTACAGTAGCAATACTATTATCCGGTATTTCCAAACCATAATTTGGTACTATTGACACGTCAACAAATACAAAATAAATAATAGTAGTTGCTCATTCCAAAATGTAGATTCGAATGGAGAAGAACGAGCAAGAAACTCCATTCGTTACTCTTTTTTATAAGTATGTTCTACAATGTCTCTGATACATATTCCAATACTGTATGTATATGTGAGAACAATGCAAAGACACGCTTGACGCATTATAAAAATGACAAAACTTACTAAAATAAAAAAACAATCTTATAGTATTCATGGTGCTC
This sequence comes from Spodoptera picta, assembly GCA_038387885.1. Lineage (NCBI taxonomy): Eukaryota > Metazoa > Arthropoda > Insecta > Lepidoptera > Noctuidae > Spodoptera > Spodoptera picta. The sequence continues at coordinate 26,511 of JAZHFQ010000066.1, forward strand.
AGTGCTCACATATGCATACTGACAATCCATAAAAATAGTACTTCTATACAAGAGAAAGGAAATCCTTTGGTTCGATAAAGAAAGAGATGATAGATGCCAGGAAACTAGACTGTCTACATAGGAATCATCACACAAGAATCAGAAGAAGAGAAGAAACAAAAAAGAAGAATCAGCTAACAACATTACTAACAACTAAAAACTACCGCAAAGTTAAAAGTCGACGGTGCATTAATCTGCCGTCACCACTCGACACTGGCAGTATAGTCGACAACACCGTGTTGGAGACTCAGTTGCCAAAGGAAGGAAAAAAAAAACATAAACTATTGTACACCTTATAGGTATGTTACTATGCTACTATTATAATATATATAACATCTATTGTCAACATGTAACAAACAATAAATGAATTTGAATTTGAATTTGATAGTAATGATGTTTTGTTTATTACGAGTGGACACCCAGTTGTCCAAATATTTATTCCAGTATACGCGGTCTTTTTACTAAATTGATTAGTAAAAGTAAACAAATAGGTATGTCAAACTATTTTTAAAATCGTGTTCTATAAAGAAAACAAAAATATTTTTGAAGTCGGCTTTAAAAGAATTTCTAATTTAAATCAACGTTTACTATTAGTAACATTCACAGTGAGGAACAATTAAACAAAATGTAATTACTACAACTCATTTTATTTTTATACAAATTTTATATTCACAAACATTTAACACAAATTGCTAAGAAAGAGATACATATATAATTATACATATTTACAAACCACAGCGTTAAATATCATATTATATTATCAATCATCAATAATAAGTACGCCGGTGTCTACTGAACTTAATCGAGTACTGCGGTAAGAGCCGCGATCTATTTCTAATTCCAGGTCAGAATAGTGACCGCTGTCCACGGAGTTCATCCACATCGGGAACCTGTCCGGCTCGACTGCCACCGGCTGCTCCTTGAAGTATTCGTGCTCTAATGCAGCGGCTGCTGTTATTCGTCTTGCAGGACAGTAAGTTAATAATCCTTCCAGTAAGGATAAACCGCTATCGGAAAGATCTTTGCTGCTTATCTTTTTGCGCAACCCGCCCGGTACATAGTTATCAAACATGATGTTTCTTACCGGCGGTAACGAGCTGTAGCCGGGCCAAATTGTGTCAGACGGCGTACCCAAATCCATGAATATCTTCTTCAACTGATTCAACTCAGATTTGCCAGGGAACAGTGGTGACAAGGTAATTAACTCGTCGAGTACCGGTTTTGTAGACACAATTATAGAACAATAGGTTGCGGTCACCGGTGACCGCAACCTATTGTTCTATAATTGTGTCTACAAAACCGGTACTCGACGAGTTAATTCAGCAAATATACACCCAACACTCCACATGTCTATAGGAGTTGAGTATTCTGGGCTAAGCAGCAGAATTTCAGGCGCACGGTACCACCGTGTGACCACGCCCGGGGTATATTGCTGAAAAGGGAATCCATATTCTCGAGCCCATCCAAAATCTGCCACCTTCAGAACACCATCTTCAGACAACAGTATGTTAGCGGTTTTGAGATCTCTATGTAGAATGTGATGGACGTGAAGATGTTGTACCGCCCTCAATAGTTGCGTCATCAAGCATTTGACGTGTCCCGGGGAGAATATTCGAAGATTTAGCCGCATTGTGTCCAAGAAACATTTTAACTGGTGCGGCACGTATTCCATTAATATAAATATTTCCTCATTACTAGAGCCCACCACTATCTCCCGCCCTGCGACAATATTAGGATGTCGTAATTTGAGTAGGGTGTTCAGCTCCCTCTGAGCAGCAATGGAGAATCCTTCGCTTTCGTTCAGATCTTTAAGTCGTTTCAGAGCAACTATTTCATCTGTCGACTTATCGCGAGCTCTGTATACAACGCCGTATGATCCTTCGTCAATTGTATTCAGATATTCGAACTCTTCAATGAACCGACCGTTCTGTAACGCTGAATGGAAGGATGGTTCAGCAGCAGTAGGTTGTTTTCGTTCTTCTTTAATCTTCTTCCATTTCTTCTCACTGTGGCTCGTTTTTTCTCTCCGGGCATCGTTTTTGTATCTGTACAATATTCTTTTTTTCAGACCATGTATCACTTGATGAGGTTTTGGAAGTACAGCTTTGGGTGGTGTGCGTAGCGAGGTATCAGCATTGTCGATTACGTTTAGAGAACTCATTGTCAGTTCGATAGTATACAATCACTTCACTTCACTTCAAAATGTGTTGAGTAGTAACGTTTGCAGTCTAAACTGTAAGTGAGCTCGTTCTTTAAGGTCCTGCCCTTATATAGACCCCAAAAATACCACGCATCCTGAGAGATAATGACCACTTAATGGGCTTATTCATAGTAACACAATAGGGTAGTTCACAATTAGTTTGAATCGGTACAATATTTTTGCTATGCCTAAAACTATTATTATTACTTTGTTCATTTTGACGAGATAAATACTTTGGTTGATACAATTTGATTTTGTTTAATAATTATTAACCTGTAATTGTTGTACAAATGTACAGACTCGTACCTACTTACTAAAAATGATTAAATAAACTAAGCTAATAGAAACTAGGGAATGCAATCTACTAGATTGCGGGATTACTGTTGAGCATGAAACTCTTCACTTATGTAGTTAATAATAAATTATATTCTATCTTAATATTCAACTTAACTCGCGGCTTCAAAAACTGCTATATAGACAATAAGATGAATTATTATTGTGGTTCAAGGTTCCCATGCATGTGGTATATTTAGAGGTATATGGTACCAAGGCTTTGCCTGGGATACTGTTTTACCTGCTTTGAGAACTTCTTTACCTGAAATGCTTAACTATCTTTTAACAATTGTAATTGTTCCGACGGTGTTTTCTTTACTACAAGTTGACACCCAGTAGTCGAAATCTTTATTCCATTATACGCAATCTTTTCACTAGATTGATAAGTAAAAGTAAACAAATAGGCACGTCATACTATTTTTCATTATTGATATACAGGGTGTCCCTGAAATCGTCGATCAAATGGCACCAGGTAATCGACAAGGTTCCAACAGTAATCAGACAAATATTTAAAAAAATCCAAGTCCGATAGTTTTTGAATTATGTGTTATCTACAAAAAAATTACACCCTGAGCCAGTCGATTCATGAATGTCGATTCTTGTTGCTACAATTCTTTATTTTTTCGTCTGTATTTTTGCTTACATTATCCTGAATAGTGCTTCAGTATTATGGAACCATAAAGAATCCTCATCTTTAAACGGGTCTCATCCTTATAGGCGGTCTCCGACTGTGGTGATATGGCTAGCAAAACCCAGGCGTGTCTATTCTTTGCCAATCGGAGTCAATTTCCGCTGACTCCTACTTTCCGGAATGTATCCGTTCCGATAGCTGATCATCTTGAGCTTCTTGGCGTAACTCTGACACCCACACTCAACTTTGGCTCATATATAAGAGTCAAAAGCGCAACTGGCTGATAGGAAGTTGGGTATCCTATGGAGAGTGAGACGGTACTTCACGCCGAAGCAATTGCTGAGCCTGTACCAGGCGTAAGTTCGGTCTTGTATGGAGTACTGCTCTTATCTTTGGGACGGTTCGGCTAAATATCAGTTGGACGCGCTAGAGCACGTCGAGAGGCGTGCCAAGAGGCTCATCAACGATGATGCGCTTGTGGAGGCCCGGCTTCAAGGCATAGATACATTTATATAGTGTGCGGGTGAATTGCACAACTTGATTCCCCCTAGTCCTTTCCATCATCTTACCACAAGACAATCGGCGAAGCGTCACCGATTTATGATAGATGTCCCACCCACACGCACGAAGTGCTTCGCATCAAGCTTCCTTGTGCGTACTGCTAAGGAGTGGAATTCTTGCCAGTGTGGCGACACTAATGTGTTGACATTTATGTGTTCTCAAGTGTGCAGCTGCGCCTGCGACCCTATAGTTCGATGTTCGAACATTTGAAGACCAAAATGACATAATTAATTAATAGCCACGTATCTATCTATGTAATGTAAACTCCCTGTCATTTGAAGTCTGTGAACTTGAAGCAACGCAGAGCATCAATCAAAGTTCATAGATACTAAGCCAGCATGAAGTTGAATGAAATGCTCAAAGATAGGTTTTACTTTTAGTCTTCAAAAAATACTATTACTAATTTTGAACATATTTTTAGCACATGTCTTGTGCTTGTGCCAGTTTCTCATATCTAAATGCAATTCTTGTCCCTACCAAAGTAAAAGTAAATAAATAGGTACGTCATACTATTTTTCATTATTGATATACATGGTGTCCCTGAAATCGTCAATCAAATGGCACCTGATGTTCGGCAAGGTTCCAACAGTAATCAGAAAAATATTAAAAATAATCCAAGTCCGATAGTTTTTGAATAACAATTACTTATTATATGTGTTATCTAAGTGTGTTTAAGTGTTGGTGAGCCATGCTTCGTCACGAATGGGCCGGCTCGACCGGAGTGATACCACGGTCTCACAGGAAACCGACGTGAAGCAACGCTTGCGTTCTGTATCGTCGTGTGAGTGAGGTTACCGGAGGCCCAATTACCCTCCTCTCTAGTCTACCGAATCCCTGAATCCTCCACAATCCTCAAATTCCCGCACGCACGGCACGGCAAGACTGGTGTACTTCGGCTACTTTCATAGCATTATGTCGTATGGCATTTTGCTGTGGGGACACGCTGCTGGCACTGAGTCTATCTTTATCTTGCAAAAGCGCGCCGTCAGAGCTATCTACAATCTAGGTCGTCGCGAATCTCTCAGAGAAAAGTTTAAGGAGATCAACATTATGACCGTTTCTTGTCAATTTATCTATGAAAACATCATGTATGTCAGGAAAAACCTACAGTTATTTGGTAAAGTGTCGGACAGACACCACTATCAAACTAGACATAAGGATAGATTAAGTCAACCAACTTTGAGATTGGCGAAAGTAGGTAAGTCGTTCATGGGATTCTGTGTTAAATGTTATAACAAGATACCAGGCGACATACAACACCTAAATGAAACAAAATTTAAATCATGTATAAAAAAAACTTTATGTAGAAAAGCATATTACAAGGTTAATGATTATATAGAGGATAAAAATGCTTGGATGCAAGCTAGTCCGGCTCCACAGGATAACGAAAACGAAAAGCATTGATGTTTTAATGAAATCCAAACATGTAATTAATACAGCTATGTTGCTCATTTGTATATTGTTTAACTTGCATAATCATTGTAAATGTGAGAGCCCTGTAATTACCTGAATATTAAATTAAAATAGTTGAATATGTTTGTGTCAGCTCGGAGTTGTCATGCTCACTCTAAGGTCTCATTGGCGGTGGCACGTGCAGTGGATCGCTCGATTCCCTACAATATGGTTGAGTTGGGCGGTGCTGGTGTACGTGTCATGTTCGTGAACGGGCGCCGTCAACTGGGATTGGTCAGCTCCAGACTGTATATTTCTTTTTTTTTTAAATGTCCTTTAGGGTTATTTTTTTTCGATCTCTTTGACTGTATTTTTGTGTTACATTGTTCTCGCACAACCCAAACAACAAAACTGTAACTGGAGAATTGTGAAATTGATTGAAAAAGAGTAACCTATGGAGTTTCTTGCTCGTTCTTCTCCATAGGAATCTACACCTTGGAATGAGCAAATAGCTTCACTTGTTAATTTTCTTCATTGACGTTCAAAAGTGCCTCTATGGTCTAATTGAAATAAATGATTTTGACTTTGACTTTGACTTTCCCCATCCCTAAAAGGCCGGTAACGCACTTGTAACGCCTTGGTATTTCGGGTGTCCATGGGCGGCACCGATTGCTTACCATCAGGTGATCCATTTGATCGTTTACCAGCTCATGCTATAAAAAAAACATCTACGAAAAAGCCCTGAGCCAGTCTTTCGATTCTTGTTGCTACAATTATATATTTTTTCGCCTGTATTTTTGCCTATATGGTCCTGAGTAGTGCTTTAGTATTATGGAATCATTAATTCTGAGCCAACTGCTTCAGTACTCTCAATAAAATATTCGCTTTAGTTTAAGTGTCTATACCTAAAAAAATGTACTGCGGTAGTAGTGGCAAATTTCACCAAAGTTGGCGCATTTAATAAGGATTCTGAAATGGTGTACCACTCCCTACATTGTTTCTTAAATTTGACACAAAAATATTTTTCAACGAATAAAGTCATGATTCGCAGCATTCGTCGGCAATATTGTCGCTAGAGGAACACATGCTGTGGATCACATTTCACTAAAAAAGAATACTTGATGTTTAACACCATAATGCATGGTAATGTGTCGTCAAATCAGGCAGACGTAGCAGCGAGCGGCGCGATGTCGGCGCGGCGGCGTCGTGTGCACAGCATGGCGGTGCGAAGGTGACGCGGTGGTGTCCCAGTGTGCACAAGTCCTTTGCACGTTTAAACAACTTATTCTATCAAAAGAAATTGAGTTTGGAGGATCCTCTAATCAAACTACGAGGTCCTGACTGACGAGTTACTACTACCGAAAATTTTAACGAACGGAATTTGATGCATGGTGTGTTACTTCTTTCCATACAACTGGAGTTGAGTATCAAATATTATTCAGATAGACGTACGTGATGCACAGACTTGTTCCTTTAGTGACAATTTTGCCGACGAATATTTCAAACAAAATCATGAGTAAAATGATGATGTGGTTTAATAAGAGGTCCTCGTTGATTTCCAACATGTTCAGCAATAGCTAGTGGATACGAGATTCTTAGGTGCGCTTTGGGCACCCACGTTAGAAAAAAATGTACTAAGTCCAAATAAATTGTTCGACACAGAGTTTCGTTGAAAACTATTTTTTTGCTTCGAATTTAAGAAATAATGATGGAAGTGATATTAATCATTTTAGATTCTTTAATACATGGTGCAACTTTGGTAAAATATGCCACTACTACCGCAATACAATTTTTTTCAGTACAGGCACTTAACCTGAGGTGAACATTTTTGAACCTCTATTATTAGTATTCACAGTGAGGAACAAGTAAACAACGAGTAATTACTACAGTTTTTTTTATTTTATACAAATTTTACATTCACAGAGATTTAACACAGGCTACACGAGAGAGATATACACAACATTAAAACTAAAATCTCAAACTATTCTTATAACTATCACTAAAATAAAATAATACAACACTTTAAACAATGACAAAGTTGTAATATTATAATATCAAACGTCACAAGTGTAAAAAGGGGTTGTTACATTGTACAGTGGCATAATGTGCACCTCTGCTTATCTCAAGTTATTTTCGTTTTATTTTTAGTATTACCCACATTGATAATTAATTAAATATTTTAGTAGAAAACATTTCTATGTACCGCCCGCATGCTCATACTCTGTACTTTAATTTTAAGTTATGTTTTCTCCCATCTTAAGTGAATTGTATTATTTCTAAGAGAAATAAAATTCTTAAATCAGAGTTCTAAGAAAAATATAATTCTAAGAATATAATTAATAGCTTTGACAGTGCAACAAAGTCTCTTCAGATGCGAGGGAAAAATATTTTTAGTGTCTTAATTACCACGTTCTGTCGCGGAGAACCTAATGGGTTACCGGGGCTCCGGCTCGACGTGCAGTAGAAGGAACGGGTTGGTTTTTAGTCAGTAAGAGCCCTCCCGCCTCACCCAGGCGGGAGAAATTATTCGATGATTTCCCCCGTCTTAAAAAAAATTCAACGTTCTAAAGAATTAGTTCTCGGTATTTGTTAATGACCTATTTGTAACAGTCACATATTTTATCCCTCACTATACCTCTATTTATACTTGTGTAATATTATCTAAGTATTTCAAACACTAAAATGCGAAATAGTAATATTGTGGATTGATTTAGTAATATACCTATTTGATATTCTTGCGCTTAGGACCACTGTACCCTGAAATATTATACAAATACTAGCTGAGCCGGCGAACTTCGTGTCGGGACGACGTGCTCCATTTTAGATCGCATCATCGCTTATCACCAGGCGAGATCGTGGTCAAACGTCGGCCCATCATATATATAAAAATAACTTCGTATCGTGTAAATTTGTTTTCCCACTAATGTTCGATGTTCGAACATTTGAAGACCAAAATGACATAATTAATAAAATAGTCACGTATCTATCTATGTAATGTAAACTCCCTGTGATTGGTTGTCATTTGAAGTCTGTGAACTTGAAGCTTTGAAGCAACGCAGAGTATCAATCAATGTTTATACTAAGCCAGCATGAAGTTGAATGAAATGCTCAAAGATAGGTTTTAGTCTTCAAAAAATACTATTACTAATTTTTGAACATATTTTTAGCACATGTCTTGTGCTTGTGCCAGCTTCTCATATCTAAATGCAATTCTTGTCCGAACCAAAGTTCATGATTCGATTCAGTGGTTCCATAAAAATCTTGACAAAGTGTTGTACTACCTTCTATTGAAGCCAGAACTAAGTAACACTTTTACCTGACTGCTATATAGACAATAAGATGAATTATTATCTATTATGGTTCAAGGTTCCCATGCATGTGGTATATTTATATGGTACCATGGCTTTGTCTGGGTTACTCTTTTACCTGCTTTGAGAACTTCTTTATCTGAAATGCTTTACTTTCTTTCAACAATTATTATAATTGTTTGGACTTCTGTAAGTAGCTTATTTAAAGTTCTTTATTAATAGCAATGGTGTTTTGTTTACTACGAGTGGCCACCCAGTAGTCGAAATCTTTATTCCATTATACGCGATCTTTTTGCTAGATTGATAAGTAAAAGTAAATAAATAGGTACGGTATATGGCAATAGGCTCACCCCCTATTACATGGGACTCGTAACATAAATAGTGAAAAGTGGGTGTTACATTGTACAGTGGCATTAAGTGCCGTAATGTGCACCTCTGCCTACCCCTTCGGGGATAAAAAGGCGTGATGTTATGTAATGTGTTATGTACGTCATACTATTTTTCATTATTGATATACAGGGTGTCCCTGAAATCGTCAATCAAATGGCACCATCAAATGGTAATCGACGAGGTTCCAACAGTTATCAGAAAAATATTAAAAAAATCCAAGTCCGATGGTATTTAAATTACAATGACTTATGTGTTATCTACGAAAAAGTACACCCTGATCCAGTCTTTCGATTCTTGTTGCTACAATTCTTTATTTTTTCGTCTGTAATTTAGCTTACAATATCCTGAATAGTGCTTCAATATTATGGAATCATACATTCTGAGCTAACTGCTTCAGTCTTCTACCAATCAAACTACGAGGTCCTGACTGGCGGGTTACTACTACCGATAATTTTAACAAACGGAATATCCATGGTATGTTACTTCTTTCCATACAACTGGAGTTGAGCATCAAATATTATTCAGATAGACGTGATTGTTCCTTTAGTTGCCGACGAATACTGCGAACGAAATCATGAGTAGACCGATGATGTGGTTTAATAAGCTAGTGGATACGAGATTCTCAGGTGCGCTTTGGGCACCTACATTAGAAAAAAATTTACTAAGTCCAAATAAATGGTTCGACACGGAGTTTCGTTGAAAACTATTTTCTTGCTCCTAATTTTTTTTTTTAATTTACCACTATATAAAATATACCACTACTACCGCAGTACAATTGTTTTCAGTACAGTCGCTTAAACTGAGTTGAACATTTTTGAACCACTATTATTAGTATTCACAGTGTGGCCGAGTGGTCGCGAGTGCGACTACCGGGCAAGGGGTCTCGGGTTCGATTCCCGGGTCGGGCAAAGTATTACTGGGTTTTAAAAAATTCTCAGTAGTAGCACGAAGTCTGGAAATGTGCCCGGTATATGGCAATAGGCTCACCCCCTATTACATGGGACTCATAACATAAATAGTGGAAAGTGGGTGTTACTTCTGTGTGCACCTCTGCCTACCCCTTCGGGGATAAAAGGCGTGATGTTATGATGTTATGTTCACAGTGAGGAACAATTAAACAAATCGTTTACAACAGAATATTTTAATTTAATACAAATTTTACATTCACAAAGATTTAACACACATGCTACACTAGAGAGATATACACAACATTAAAACTAAAATCTCAAACTATTCTTATAATTATCACTAAAATAAAATAAATTTTAACAATGACAAAGTTGTAATATTATAATATCAAACGTCAATAATAAGTACGTCGTTTTCTAGAGAATCCAAGCAGGTACTATAGTAAGAGCCGCGATCTTCACCCATTTCCGCGCCGGAGTACTGACCGCTGTCCACAGACTCTATCGACATCGGGAACATGGCCGGCTCGACTGCCACCGGCTGCTCCTTGAAGTATGCGTGCTCTAAAGCTGCAGCTGCTGTTGTTCTTCTTGCAGGATCGTAGGTTAAAAGACCTTGTAGTAAACATAGCCCGTCTTCAGAAAACGATTTCTGACTTATTTTGTTGCGCAACCCGCCCGGTGGATAGTCGTCGAAAATTATGTTTCCTACTGGTGGCAATGAGCTGTAACCAGGCCAAATTGCGTCAGACGGCGTACCCAAACCCAAAAAGATTCTGTGCACTTGATCCAGCTCAGATGTGCCGGGAAATAGTGGCCGCAAGTTAACTAACTCAGCAAATATACACCCAACACTCCACATGTCTATAGGGGTTGAGTATTCTGGGCTAAGTAACAGTAGTTCAGGCGCACGGTACCACAGTGTTACCACGCCCGGAGTATATTGTTGAAGAGGGAATCCATATTCTCGGGCCAATCCAAAATCTGCCACCTTTAGAACACCATCTTGAGACAAAAGTATGTTGTCGGTCTTGAGATCTCTATGGATAATGTGATTGTCGTGAAGATGTTGTACAGCCTTCAAAAGTTGCGTCATTAGGCATTTGACGTGTTCTGGGGAGAACATTAGATGATTTTCCCGCGCCGAGCGCAAGAAACTTTTCAACTGGTGCGGCACGTACTCCAAAACGAGATAGATCTCATTGCTTCTAGAGCCCACCGCTATCTCCCGCCCTGCGACAATGTTAGGATGTCGTAATTTGAGTAGGGTGTTCAGCTCCCTCTGAGCAGCGATGGAGAATCCTTCGCTTTCGTTCAGATCTTTAAGTCTTTTCAGAGCAACTATTTCATCTGTTGACTTATCGCGAGCTCTGTATACAACGCCGTATGATCCTTCGTCAATTGTATTCAGATATTCGAACTCTTCAATGAACCGACTGTCCTTTAACGCTGAATGGAAGGATGGTTCAGTATCAGTAGGTTGATTTCGTTCTTCTTTAATCTTCTTACATTTCTTCTCACTGTGGCTCGTTTTTTCTCTCCGGGCATCGTTTTTGTATCTGTACAATATTCTTTTTTCCAGACCATGTATCTCTTGATGAGGTTTTGGAAGTACAGCTTTGGGTGGTGTGCGTAGCAAGGTATCAGCATTGTCGATTACGTTTAGAGAACTCATTGTCACTTCGATAGTATACAATCACTTCACTTCAAAATGTGTTGAGTAGTAACGTTTGCAGTCTAAACTGTAAGTGAGCTCGTTCTTTAAGGTCCTGCGCTTATATAGGCCCCAAAAATACCACGCATCCTGAGAGATAATGACCACTTAATGGGCTTATTCATAGTACCACAATAGGGTAGTTCACAATTAGTTTGATCCGGTACAATATTTTTGCTATGCCTAAAATTATTACTTTGTTCATTTTGACGAGATAAGTGCTTTGGTTGATACAATTTGGTTTTGTTTAATAATAAGATAAGTTATGTACAGACTCGTACCTACTTACTAAAAATGAAAATGATTAAATAAACTAAACTAATAAAAACTAGGGAATGCAAGTTACTATTCTATCCTAATATTCAACTTAATTCGCGGCTTCAAATATCTACTAATATATCTTTTCCTCCATTTTGAATAAAAAAATAATCTGCAGTGTTAATTTCATATCTATATGATACGATTATCTCTAAAAGCTAACCTTTTCCCTACCAAAGATCGTGATTCGATTCAATGGTTTCATATAAAAGCTTGACCTCGTCTTATATTACCTTCTTTTGAAGCCAGAACTAAGTAACGCTTTTACCTGACTGCTATATAGACAATAAGATGAATTATTATCTATTATGGTTCAAGGTTCCCATGCATGTGGTATATTTATATGGTACCACGGCTTTGTCTGGGTTACTGTTTTACCCGCTTTGAAAATTTCTTTATCTGAAATGCTTAACTTTCTTTCAACAATTGTAATTGTTCCGACTACTGTAATTATCTTATTTAAAGTTCTTTGTTAATAGTAATGGTGTTTTGTTTACTACGAGTGGACATCCAGTAGTCGAAATCTTTATTCCATTATACGCAATCTTTTCACAAGATTGATAAGTAAAAGTAAATAAATAGGTACGTCATACTATTTTTCATTATTGATATACATGGTGTCCCTGAAATCGTCAGTCAAATGGCACCTGATGCTCGGCAAGGTTCCAACAGTAATCAGAAAAATATTAAAAATAATCCAAGTCCGATAGTTTTTGAATAACAATTACTTATTATATGTGTTATCTAAGTGTGTTTAAGTGTTGGTGAGCCATGCTTCGTCACGAATGGGCCGGCTCGACTGGAGTGATACCACGGTCTCACAGGAAACCGTCGGTTTCCTGTGAAGCAACGCTTGCGTTCTGTATCGTCGTGTGAGTGAGGTTACCGGAGGCCCAATTACCTTCCTCTCTAGTCTACCGAATCCCTGAATCCTCCGCAATCCTCAAATTCCCCATTCCTAAAAGCCCGGCAACGCACTTGTAACGCCTTGGTGTTTCGGGTGTCCATGGGCGGCACCGATTGCTTACCATTAGGTGATCCGTTTGATCGTTTACCAGCTTATGCTATAAAAAAACATCTACGAAAAAGCCCTGAGCCAGTCTTTCGATTCTTGTTGCTACAATTATTTATTTTTTCGTCTGTATTTTTGCTTATATTGTCCTGAGTAGTGCTTCGGTATTATGGAATCATAAATTCTGAGCCAACTGCTTCAGTGCTCTCAATAAAATATTCGCTTTAGTTTAAGTGTCTATACCTAAAAAAATTTACCGCGGTAGTAGTGGCAAATTTCACCAAAGTTGGCGCATTTAATAAGGATTCTGAAATGGTGTACCACTCTTCTGCAGAAAGATTTTAACAGTGTAAGTGAGTGGTGTAAAAATAACAGAATGCAACTAAATCCTGACAAATGTTACCATGTTAAATTTACAAGGAAAAATAACTACATGGGCACTGAATACTATATTGATCAGGTTAATGTGCGAGAACGCGAAACTATTCGGGACTTAGGTGTGCTTTTTGATAGGAAGGTAACCTTTGTTCCCCACTTTGAATATATAATTAAAAAATCATCTAAAATGCTTGGATTCATAATTCGTAATACAAGAAGCTTTCGTAAATGTAGTATAAAAATAATGCTGTATAACAGTCTCGTGCGTAGCATATTAGAATATTGCAGTGTGGTGTGGAGACCCCACTACGCCACCCATATGCTGCGTTTGGAACGAGTGCAAAAGCGTTTTGTGTGGCATTTAGCTTTTTGTGAAGGAAAATATAAACAGCTACCTTCCTATGAAACCCGTATGCAACATTTTAAGATGCACACTCTATCCACACGCAGAGATGTCACAGATGCCATATTTCTATTTAAAATATTGAGACATAAAATTAAATGTTCGAAATTGTTGGGTCTTGTTGGGTTCCATGCCCCATGTAGATACCCAAGAAATATTATTATGCCTTTATGCCCGCCACAACGTAGGTCTGTACTAGGCAGAAACTCACCTATACCTAGGCTATGTGGGATTCTCAATAGCTACAGTGACTCAGTGGATTTGAACCAGGACAGTATTTCCAAGATTGTTAAGGTAATTGTAAATGGATAAATGAATAATTATGTAAATGAATAATGAATAATTAATTAATTAATTAATTATGTAAATGAATAATTATGTTGTGAATGAAACCTAATGTAACCTATTGTAATTTGATGAAATCTAATCTTTGTCTGTCTATTCTAAGAATGCATAATGTATGAGATGCTAATTGTTTTATTTTTTTCTTATTTTTTGTTGTTGTCTCCTATGTTTGTTCTAATTGTGTGTTCACCTTAAATAGATTTCTGTTTATGGGAAACTATTATTTGTGTTTAATAATTTAATTTTAATGTTAATTTAATAGTTGTATTTTATGTTTATTAATTTAATTTAATTTAATAATTTAAACTTGGGCTAATACCTAACTATTCTCTTGAGCATGATGTGTTAGCCTTTAATTGATTGTTACACTAGCAAATGCATATTGTATCTAAACCGATTTGTTGTAATATGATGTGTAAAAAGTCGTTGGCTGACCTAAATAAATAAATAAACACAATTTTTTTCAGTACAGGCACTTAACCTGAGGTGAACATTTTTGAACCTCTATTATTAGTATTCACAGTGAGGAACAAGTAAACAACGAGTAATTACAACAGATTTTTTTTATTTTATACAAATTTTACATTCACAGAGATTTAACACAGGCTACACGAGAGAGATATACACAACATTAAAACTAAAATCTCAAACTATTCTTATAACTATCACTAAAATAAAATAATACAACACTTTAAACAATGACAAAGTTGTAATATTATAATATCAAACGTCACAAGTGTAAAAAGGGGTTGTTACATTGTACAGTGGCATAATGTGCACCTCTGCTTATCTCAAGTTATTTTCGTTTTATTTTTAGTATTACCCACATTGATAATTAATTAAATATTTTAGTAGAAAACATTTCTATGTACCGCCCGCATGCTCATACTCTGTACTTTAATTTTAAGTTATGTTTTCTCCCATCTTAAGTGAATTGTATTATTTCTAAGAGAAATAAAATTCTTAAATCAGAGTTCTAAGAAAAATATAATTCTAAGAATATAATTAATAGCTTTGAGAGTGCAACAAAGTCTCTTCAGATGCGAGGGAAAAATATTTTTAATGTCTTAATTACCACGTTCTGTCGCGGAGAACCTAAAGGGTTACCGGGGCTCCGGCTCGACGTGCAGGAGAAGGAACGGGTAGGTTTTTAGTCAGTAAGAGCCCTCCCGCCTCACCCAGGCGGGAGAAATTATTCGATGATTTCCCCCGCCTTAAAAAAAATTCAACGTTCTAAAGAATTAGTTCTTGGTATTTGTTAATGACCTATTTGTAACAGTCACATATTTTATCCCTCACTATACCTCTATTTATACTTGTGTAATATTATCTAAGTATTTCAAACACTAAAATGCGAAATAGTAATATTGTGGATTGATTTAGTAATATACCTATTTGATATTCTTGCGCTTAAATAATAATAATAATAATTCTTTATTTGCTCAATGTGGTACATGATATAGATGTTACATACAATATTAGATCAGCACATGTACCATTATTGGCATGCAAATTGGTTACATTTGATCTTTACTGTAGATTAAAATAAAATACATGAAGGCTACAATTTTGGTTCATAAACTAAGTACACTTACTGCTCTTATTTATTTCTTTCTTTAAAAGTAAAAGATTTACATTTGTTTTTTTCTAAAAATTCGTGGATTGAGTAGTAATTTTCTTTAATTAGCCATTGCTTTAATACATTACTAAATTTCTTATACGGAAGTTCAGTTATAGATTTAGGCAACGTATTATAAATTAGAGGAGCCATATAAACACAATTCCGTCTAAATAACTCCAATCCAGGCGAAGGCACTTGAAGAAGTACGCATGTTGCTTTTCTCTTATTTACATTATCTTTAACTTGAAAAAGCGAAGGATTGGTTCTTATGAATTTAGCAATTTCATAAATATAAATGGACGGGACAGTTAACAGCTTATTAGACTGAAATACAGGCCTACAGGATTCAGACCATTTTAAATTAAATATTGCACGAATGCATTTTTTCTGCGCTATAAACACTCTAGAAATATCCGTAGAATTTCCCCAAACAATTATTCCATAACGAATTATTGAACAAACATACGCATGGTAAACAAGAATAGCCGTATACCTTGATGCAACGTCTTTAACCTTTCTTAAAGCAAAGATAAACTTATTAATCTTATTACAAATATTATCTATATGGTTTTTCCATGTAAGGTGTTCATCAAGAATAACCCCTAGAAACCTTGCACTGTGAACCTGTTCAATCATTTTACCATCATATGCAATATTTAAATGTATGTGTTTACTTTTCCAAGTTTTAAATTTTAATACATTTGTTTTCGTTACATTTATTCTTAGTTTGTTAATGTCTAACCAATTAGTAATATCTTTAATTGACTCATTTATAATGGTATCATAGTTTTGTGGATTTTTGGTTTCTATGATTACTGTGGTGTCATCCGCAAATAGAACACACTGATGTTTAATTGCTTAGGACTGCTGTACCCTGAAATATTATACAAATACTAGCTGAGCCGGCGAACTTCGTGTCGGGACGACGTGCTCCATTTTAGATCGCATCATCGCTTATCACCAGGCGAGATCGTGGTCAAACGTCGGCCCATCATATATATAAAAATAACTTCGTATCGTGTAAATTTGTTTTCCCACTAATGTTCGATGTTCGAACATTTGAAGACCAAAATGACATAATTAATAAAATAGTCACGTATCTATCTATGTAATGTAAACTCCCTGTGATTGGTTGTCATTTGAAGTCTGTGAACTTGAAGCTTTGAAGCAACGCAGAGCATCAATCAATGTTTATACTAAGCCAGCATGAAGTTGAATGAAATGCTCAAAGATAGGTTTTAGTCTTCAAAAAATACTATTACTAATTTTGAACATATTTTTAGCACATGTCTTGTGCTTGTGCCAGCTTCTCATATCTAAATGCAATTCTTGTCCGAACCAAAGTTCATGATTCGATTCAGTGGTTCCATAAAATCTTGACAAAGTGTTGTACTACCTTCTATTGAAGCCAGAACTAAGTAACAATTTTACCTGACTGCTATATAGACAATAAGATGAATTATTATCTATTATGGTTCAAGGTTCCCATGCATGTGGTATATTTATATGGCTTTGTCTGGGCTACTGTTTGTACCTGCTTTGAAAATTTCTTTATCTAAAACCCTTAACTTTCTTTAACAATTATAATTGTTTGGACTACTGTAAGTAACTTATTTAAAGTTCTTTGTTAATAGTAATAGTGTTTTGTTTATTACGAGTGGACACCCAGTAGTGCAAATTTTTTTTCCAGTATACACGATCTTTTTACTAAATTGATAAGTAAATGTAAACAAATAGGTATGTCAAACTATTTTTAAAATTGTGTTCAACAATTAAAAGAATTTCTAATTTAGATCAACGTTTACTATTAATAACATTCACAGTGAGGAACAAATGAAACAAAATGTAATTACTACAACTAATTTTATTTTTATACAAATTTTATATTCACAAACATTTAACACAAATTGCTACAATAAAGAGATACATATATATACATATTTACAAACAACAGCATTAAATATCATATTATATTATCAATCATCAATAATAAGTACGCCGGTGTCTACTGAACTTAATCGAGTACTGCGGTAAGAGCCGCGATCTATTTCTAATTCCAGGTCAGAATAGTGACCGCTGTCCACAGAGTTCATCCACATCGGGAACCTGTCCGGCTCGACTGCCACCGGCTGCTCCTTGAAGTATTCGTGCTCTAATGCAGCGGCTGCTGTTATTCGTCTTGCAGGACAGTAAGTTAATAATCCTTCCAGTAAGGATAAACCGCTATCGGAAAGATCTTTGCTGCTTATCTTTTTGCGCAACCCGCCCGGTACATAGTTATCAAACATGATGTTTCTTACCGGCGGTAACGAGCTGTAGCCGGGCCAAATTGTGTCAGACGGCGTACCCAAATCCATGAATATCTTCTTCAACTGATTCAACTCAGATTTGCCAGGGAACAGTGGTGACAAGGTAATTAATTCAGCAAATATACACCCAACACTCCACATGTCTATAGGAGTTGAGTATTCTGGGCTAAACAGCAGAATTTCAGGCGCACGGTACCACCGTGTGACCACGCCCGGGGTATATTGCTGAAGAGGGAATCCATATTCTCGAGCCCATCCAAAATCTGCCACCTTCAGAACACCATCTTCAGACAACAGTATGTTATCGGTTTTGAGATCTCTATGTAGAATGTGATGGACGTGAAGATGTTGTACCGCCCTCAATAGTTGCGTCATCAAGCATTTGACGTGTCCCGGGGAGAATATTCGAAGATTTAGCCGCATTGTCTCCAAGAAACATTTTAACTGGTGCGGCACGTATTCCATTAATATAAATATTTCGTCATTACTAGAGCCCACCACTATCTCCCGCCCTGCGACAATATTAGGATGTCGTAATTTGAGTAGGGTGTTCAGCTCCCTCTGAGCAGCAATGGAGAATCCTTCGCTTTCGTTCAGATCTTTAAGTCGTTTCAGAGCAACTATTTCATCTGTCGACTTATCGCGAGCTCTGTATACAACGCCGTATGATCCTTCGTCAATTGTATTCAGATATTCGAACTCTTCAATAAACCGACTGTTCTGTAACGCTGAATGGAAGGATGGTTCAGCAGCAGTAGGTTGTTTTCGTTCTTCTTTAATCTTCTTCCATTTCTTCTCACTGTGGCTCGTTTTTTCTCTCCGGGCATCGTTTTTGTATCTGTACAATATTCTTTTTTTCAGACCATGTATCACTTGATGAGGTTTTGGAAGTACAGCTTTGGGTGGTGTGCGTAGCGAGGTATCAGCATTGTCGATTACGTTTAGAGAATCCATTGTCAGTTCGATAGTATACAATCACTTCACTTCACTTCAAAATGTGTTGAGTAGTAACGTTTGCAGTCTAAACTGTAAGTGAGCTCGTTCTTTAAGGTCCTGCCCTTATATAGGCCCTAAAAAATACCACGCATCCTGAGAGATAATGACCAGTTAATGGGCTTATTCATAGTAACACAATAGGGTAGTTCACAATTAGTTTGAATCGGTACAATATTTTTGCTATCCCTAAAACTATTATTATACAATTTGGTTTTGTTTAATAATAAGATAAGTTATGTACAGAGTCGTACCTACTTACTAAAAATGAAAATGATTAAATAAACTAAACTAATAAAAACTAGGGAATGCAAGTTACTAGATTACGGTAGCTGAGCATGAAACTCTTCACTTATGTAGTTCATAATAATTGTATTCTATCCTAATATTCAACTTAATTCGCGGCTTCAAATATCTACTAATGTATCTTTTCCTCCATTTTGAATAAAAAAATAATCTGGAGTGTTAATTTCATATCTATATGATACGATTTTCTCTAAAAGCAAACCTTTTCCCTTTCCCTACCAAAGTTCGTGATTCGATTCAGTGGTTTCATATAAAAGCTTGACCTCGTCTTATATTACCTTCTTTTGAAGCCAGAACTAAGTAACGCTTTTACCTGACTGCTATATAGACAATAAGATGAATTATTATTGTGGTTCAAGGTTCCCATGCATGTGGTATATTTATATGGTACCAAGGCTTTGTCCGGGCTACTGTTTTACCCCTGCTTTGAGAACTTCTTTATCTGAAATGCTTAACTTTCTTTTAACAATTGTAATTGTTCCGACGGTGTTTTCTTTACTACGAGATGACACCCAGAAGTCGAAATGTTTATTCCATTATACGCAATCTTTTCATTATATTGATAAGTAAAAGTAAATAAATAGGCACGTCATACTATTTTTCATTATTGATATACAGGGTGTCCCTGAAATCGTCGATCAAATGGCACCAGCTAATCGACAAGGTTCCAACAGTAATCAAAATAATATTTTGAAAAATCCAAGTCCGATAGTTTTTGAATTACAATGACTTATGTGTTATCTACGAAAAAGTACACCCTGAGCCAGTCGATTCATGAATGTCGATTCTTGTTGCTACAATTCTTTATTTTTTCGTCAATATTTTTGCTTACATTATCCTGAATAGTGCTTCAGTATTATGGAACCATAAAGAATCCTCATCTTTAAACGGGTCTCATCCTTATAGGCGGTCTCTGACTGGGGTGATATGGCTAGCAAAACCCAGGCGTGTCTATTCTCTTCCAATCGGAGTCAATTTCCGCTGACTCCTACTTTCCGGAATGTATCCGTTCCGATAGCTGATCATCTTGAGCTTCTTGGTGTAACTCTGACACC
The DNA here is from genome assembly GCA_038387885.1 of Spodoptera picta. NCBI lineage: Eukaryota > Metazoa > Arthropoda > Insecta > Lepidoptera > Noctuidae > Spodoptera > Spodoptera picta. The sequence continues at coordinate 46,727 of JAZHFQ010000066.1, forward strand.
CACACTCAACTTTGGCGCATATATAAGAGTCAAAAGCGCAACTGGCTGGTAGGAAGTTGGGTATCCTATGGAGGGTGAGACGGTACTTCACGCCGAAGCAATTGCTGAGCCTGTACCAGGCGCAAGTTCGGTCTTGATGGAGTACTGCTCTTATCTTTGGGACGGTTCGGCTAAATATCAGCTGGACGCGCTAAAGCACGTCGAGAGGCGTGCCAAGAGGCTCATCAACGATGATGCGCTTGTGGAGGCCCGGCTTCAAGGCATAGATACATTTATATAGTGTGCGGGTGAATTGCACAACTTGATTCCCCCTAGTCCTTTCCATCATCTTACCACAAGACAATCGGCGAAGCGTCACCGATTTATGATAGATGTCCCACCCACACGCACGAAGCGCTTCGCATCAAGCTTCCTTGTGCGTACTGCTAAGGAGTGGAATTCTTTGCCAGTGTGGCGACACTAATGTGTTGACATTTTTTATGTGTTCTCAAGTGTGCAGCTGCGCCTGCGACCCTATAGCGTTAGCACGCCAGTCGTCTCCAAGCTTTGGTGTTAACCAGTAATATTTTGTAATATTAGATTAGTTGTGAATTGAGTATTTCTTAGAACAATATAAACACAAAGTTTTACCAATTTTATATTGAACTTTCATTAAACTCACGAACTATTCTAGAGTCAAGTGAATTGAAGGGTATAACCTGGGTGTATCAAGGCCCGAGTGAATAGGTTGGTTGGCTATGGTCGACGTGCTCCATCGTAGGCCGCATCATCGCTTACCACCAGGCGAGATAGTGGTCAAACTTCAGTCCCATTTAATAATTATATAAAAATAACTTCGTATCGTGTAAATTTGTTTTCCCACTAATGTTCGATGTATCTATCTATGTAATGTAAACTCCCTGTGATTGGTTGTCATTTGAAGTCTGTGAACTTGAAGCAACGCAGAGCATCAATCAAAGTTCATAGATACTAAACCAGAATGAAGTTGAATGAAATGCTCAAAGATAGGTTTTAGTCTTCAAAAAATACTATTACTAATTTTGAACATATTTTTAGCACATGTCTTGTGCCAGCTTCTCATATCTAAAAGCAATTCTTGTCCCCACCAAAGTTTATGATTCGATTCAGTGGTTCCATAAAAACTTGACAAAGTGTTATACTACCATCTGTTGAAGCCAGACCTAAGTAACACTTTTACCTGACTGCTATATAGACAATATCTCTAAGATGAATTATTATTATGGTTCAAGGTTCCCATGCATGTGGTATATTTATATGGTACCAAGACTTTGTCTGGGTTACTCTTTTACCTGCTTTGAGAACTTCTATCTGACATGCTTAACTTTCTTTCAACAATTATTATAATTGTTCGGACTTCTGTAAGTAGCTTATTTAAAGTTCTTTGTTAATAGCAATGGTGTTTTGTTTACTACGAGTGGCCACCCAGTAGTCGAAATCTTGATTCCATTATACGCAATCGTTTCACTAGATTGATAGGTAAAAGTAAATAAATAGGTACGTCATACTATTTTTCATTATTGATATACATGGTGTCCCTGAAATCGTCAATCAAATGGCACCTGATGTTCGGCAAGGTTCCAACAGTAATCAGAAAAATATTAAAAATAATCCAAGTCCGATAGTTTTTGAATTACAATGACTTATGTGTTATCTAAGTGTGTTTAAGTGTGGGAGAGCCATGCTTCGGCACGAATGGGTCGGCTCGACCGGAGTGATACCACGGTCTCAAAGGAAACCGACGTGAAGCAACGCTTGCATTGTGTATCGTCGTGTGAGTGAGATTATCGGAGGCCCAATAACCCTCCTCCCTAGTCTACCGAATCCCTGAATCCTCCACAATCCTCAAATTCCCCATTCCTAAAAGGCCGGTAACGCACTTGTAACGCCTTGGTATTTCGGGTGTCCATGGGCGGCACCGATTGCTTACCATCAGGTGATCCGTTTGATCGTTTACTAGCTTAAGCTATAAAAAAACATGTACGAAAAAGTACACCCTGAGCCAATCTTTCGATTCTTGTTGCTACAATTATTAATTTTTTCGTATTCAGTATTATGGAATCATAAATTCTGAGCCAACTGCTTCAGTACTCTCAATAAAATTTTCGCCTTAGTTTAAGTGACTGTACCGAAAAAAAATGTACTGCGGTAGTAGTGGCAAATTTCACCAAAGTTGGCGTATTTAATAAGGATTCTGAAATGGTGTACCACTCCCTACATTGTTTCTTAAATTTGACACAAAAATAGTTTTCAACGAATAAAGTCATGATTCATTCGCAGCATTCGTCGGCAATATTGTCGCTAGAGGAACATATGCTGTGGATCACATCTCACTAAAGAATACTTGATGTTTAACACCATAATGCATGGTAATGTGTCGTCAAATCAGGCAGACGTAGCAGCGAGCGGCGCGATGTCGGCGCGGCGGCGTCGTGTGCACAGCATGGCGGTGCGAAGGTGACGCGGTGGTGTCCCAGTGTGCACAAGTCCTTTGCACGTTTAAACAACTTATTCTATCAAAAGAAATTGAGTTTGGAGGATCCTCTAATCAAACTACGAGATCCTGACTGACGGGTTACTACTACCGAAAATTTTAACGAACGGAATTTGATGCATGGCATGTTACTTCTTTCCATACAACTGGAGTTGAGCATCAATTTTTATTCAGATAGACGTACGTGATGCACAGACTTGTTCCTTTAGCGACAATTTTGCCGACGAATATTTCAAACGAAATCATGAGTAAAATGATGATGTGGTTTAATAAGAGGTCCTCGTTGATTTCCAACATGTTCAGCAATAGCTAGTGGATACGAGATTCTTAGGTGCGCTTTGGGCACCTACATTAGAAAAAATTGTACTAAGTCCAAATAAGTTGTTCGACACGGAATTTCGTTGAAAAATATTTTTTGCGTCCTATTATTATATAAAAATAGTTTTTGGCTTACTCACGTAATAATTCGACGAGGAACTCGACTAGTTTCAAGCCATTCTAGAGGCTCATATTCATGAGCAGCAGTTCGCGACCCGCGACGCAGCGACTGTCGCATAGCAGCGCGACAGTCGCCGCGTAGTTTATTTAGTATGTCGCACGAAAGTTACAATACAAGTTATTTGAGAATGTAATAAAAACACGTATTATTTTTACAAAGTTCATTATTTGCTAACTAGTAGTAATCACAGGTTTTATAGTTGTAATCTTCGCCTGAAATATTTTTTATAGATGAATAAATTTACCTCGCAGTTTTTATTATATGATCACTAGATGATCTATAGTGTATTAGAATCTTGACTGGAAAGCTAATTGAGTCTAATAAATATCAGTACAATAAATGGTTAAAGAAATGATTTCATAGCTTCAGTAGTAGACGTCGCATTATCAAATAGAGCTTCGATTAAATTCTGTTTCAAAGAATCTTCCTCGTCACTATAACTTGAAGCTTCTACAATTCTCTTTAAATATGTATTTGTAATTTTACCAACAACTTTTACAGGCTCCGACTGTCTAAAATACTCGTCGAAAGGGTAGTAATAATCTTGTAATTTTTTGAAGTCAATAGTTTGCTTTGGACGGCGCTGTCGTCGCTTTTTGTCGGCTCTATGATGGACTTTATTTTCTTTTGTATTGAAATGGTCTTTTTGTTCGTGGAAGTAAGAGAATGGTGTACTTACATACAGAGGTGTGATTGTTACAGATTCATCTTTAGTTGGTCTGCGATGTTGATTCAATGTGTAATATTTTGTAGTTCTCCCACTGGTTGGTTTCAAGTGATCTTTCGAAGATACTATTTTGTAACGTCTCTGTGTTTTTGTAATACTTCTAAACTTTAAGTATTCACTTCCATTATTCTCCATTTGTAGTCTATTAAACTTATCCCTGTTTCGATGTTCTGCCCTTTTCTTTACGTTTTTCCTTACTTCGCTGTCAGAGAGTGTAGTTGATAGATGTGATTTGGCCGACATCATCAAAGGCATTTTGGAAGTTGATAATTGCAGCCAATGTTTCGTCTTCATTGCTGTGAAAATTATATAGAGAATAATTTAGTGAAAATTTATGTCTCTGGATGTGTAGGCAACATGGAGAGACTTCATAGTGCCGTAATTTGTGCTTTAATTTTGCTTGCACGATACTGTCAGGCTATTTTGTGACTTTCAATTCAAAAGATCGAAGTGAACTCGACCGCGGTCCGCTATGTCGTTGGTTGCGAGAATAATATCGAGCAATAACCGGCGATAAATCGATCGAGCAAGAGGTACAGAACAGGTACAGAATAGATTTTGCTTGTCGATGACACTATAATTAGTTACATTAAACTTACCGTTCGGTCCAAGGTACAAAGAAGTACGTTTTATTGTGCCAAATCTTTCCGATTCTGCTTTTAAATTCGTTACAGATGCAACAGTTTCAGAAGGTGATTGGCTGGAAGAGTTAACTGAACGAAAAGCAAGTTGTTCAGGCTCACTTCGAGTTGGAAGAGTGACTATAAAATGTAGTTTATCTTTATAGTAAATTGGAATACTAGGAATTGCAAATGTAGATTCATAGCTTGACTGTTTAGGCTGTAATGTAACAGTACTTGGTTTAAATGTAGTTCTAGGTGTAGAGACAGGTTTGGCATGTAACATATTTCCAGTTATTACTGGAATTGGGAACAGAGGTTGGCTGACGTAATCAGGTAATTTATGCGGTTTTAAAGTACTGTTAGTGGAAATAGATTGATTGAAGTTAGAGTTGGTCGCGAATGATGCAGTTCTAAGGTTCGAACGCAATGTCCCTTTCACTCCTTTGTTATTTCTAAATATTTCTTTCTTTGATTTGTTTTTCTGTAACATTTTGTTTAGGTCTCTGTAGAAGGCATTCACCATATTCATGAGTTCCTTGTGCTCTTCCATAAGTACCGTTTCGTTAAATGTATCAGTAAAAGCGATATTGATTTTTGATGCTGCTGTAAACATATTAAACAATGTGATATTATAGAACACGGTTAGACAACCACAGATAGGGTCACTTGCGTCGACGCCTGTCAGAAGTACTGCAGGTTACCAGGGTTCAATGAAACAGGGTGGTTTTTAATAAGTAAGAGTCTGACACTCCCTCTCATATCACCCAGGGTGAGTTGAATTATTTGATGGTTTTCATCTTCTCAAATAAGATTGTTTTTTTTTTGTTAAACTGAAAATTACTTAAATCATACCTGTCGTGTTTAAATCACAGTTGACTAAATTATAATTTAAGATCACAGTCAACAACACTGTCAGCTTTGTAATCCTCATACTGCATTCAATGTGTCTTGGTATTCATAATATTCAAAAAATATTTTTGTGTACGCAAAATAATCCACTACATAATAATATTTGTGTTGGGTTAATAGGACGAAATTTTATTATTGTTAGTAACTTTTTGGTATATTCAACTTCTAGTATACCACGTGAATTGAAACAAACTGTATTTTTTCAAAATAAAGCAATATTGAAAGTAGTTCTTTAAAAAGGAGGATTTGAAAATGACGAAATATATAAACCTTTTAACATTGAGTTTAAAACCAGTAACAATTCCAATGTTTATTGTCAATAAAATAGTTGTAATAATTTTATTAGATTACAAATATAAAAATAGTTGCTCGCGCAATGTATAACAAGTTTTATGGTACAATAAAATGTTAGTATTTTTATTTTAAAATGAAAGTGTTCGCTTGTGTTCTGCTGTTTACTATATTCGGTATTTATTTCGATTATATTTCTCATTGAGTCCCTCTCAAAATGTACTTACTTGAATTTGTAATTAATTTGATAAAGTAAAAACAAAAGATATTATCATCTTTTTGTCAAGTGCTCGTAGGAACAACTATTGAATGACAAAATTAATAATTATTTGAATCTACAATCTCACTAGTATTTGTAGGTGTTTCTACAGATCCAATTTCCTGGCACATATATATACGTGCTACTACCTATAGTAGCTATCAGCCATCGACAGTACAGTAACAATTAATGAAAAAAATATAATTTTTCAGCACACACAAACACACTACAACTGCCATCAAAGTATCCAAACAGAAATGTCAATCTTGCTTTAGAAACTGTTCTACAATTTGATAAGGACCAATCAGGTGACAGACAACTTCTAAATACTGTTGAAAAGTATATTAACACAGTTAAAGATGCAATACATTATAATAAACCGAAGGACTTTAGACGTCAGTTAACAGCTGATCGAGAACACACCTTCACCAGTTTCATCCAACAAGCTATCAACATACTCAAAACATATGATGATACTGGTTTCCGTGTATTTTTCCAAATCTTAGACGATGAACTAAAAAAATGTCACTACATTGGCAGCAAGTTCTACGAGCTAACAGAAACTTATGAGACAAGAATGGTTCTGAGTGAAAAACTAGACCTAATCAAAGGCAAACCTGTATTAAAGACCAGATCTATAATTAATTCACTTGGAGATGCGCTGAGAACTCAGAATTATGATAGAAAGGTGAAAGATTTCGTCGATTTTCTCAATTCTTTATATACACTGGACGATGAAAAGAAATTCCAAAAAGTACTGAAAGATTTGGAAGCTTATAGTAGAACGAGATCTTGGGCCGACGAGAATTTAGTCAAAGTTATTAGAGAAGCAGTCAGGTCTTTGATCTTCGACCACTATACTGACTTAAACACAAACACTAGAAGAGAACTGAAAGAGAGAATTGCTTCTTTCTTTAAACATTCTAAAATGTCTCCTACAACGACTGGGAGAACCAGTTTCACTACAGACATTAGTCCTAATAGACGAATCGCAACCGTATCAAATAAAAGACGAAGTATAATAACAGCAAAAAAAATCTCTACAAGTCCAAGTCTAATACACAAAATTGAAAGACTAGCTTTTGATAACTCAGAACCAGTCTATAAAGACATAAGCGCATCGAATGTGAAATATAATCCTTCCGAAGAATCTGAAAGCAATTCCATAGAACAATCGCAAAAAAAACCAACGGAAGGTCACCGCACCACCGGACGCTATGCAACTTTATATGAAGAGGAAATTTCACCTGCAGAGACTATACAGACAACACAGTCGAAGATACCCGATGTATTCGCTAACGTACAGAGATTGAAATTGGACGACCACAAACATGCACTTAGATTAACTAACACAACTACGGAATCAGTGCAATGGAATATGACAAGAAAAATTAATGTCATGGATTCGTACAAGCGAGTTATTGAATCGTTAAAGAAAATTGGAAGGTAATTCTTTTCCTATTTTGATTGGTTCTGAAATATATTTACTAAATCAATTATTTGTATTCCAGTGTATCCATTATTGATATGCATAATTCGCCAACGAATGCAATATCAAGGAATTATACAATACCTCCAAAAAGCATAAAATTCCATGCATTATTAAACGTAGAGCCACAAACAACAAGCTTCGCGAAATGGCATGTTGGTGAGAAGACAAAACACAATCAGACTTTTGCATCAGGTCATGTCCACTCCGATGAAGAACGATCAGAACAATCTGTAGGACAGTTCCAAAGGGATTTAGAAAAAGAAAGAAAACGTTTAAGAAGATCTTTAAGCGACAACAGGGGAAATATTGGAGTACAAGACCTCAGAATCATCCTCGAAAGGCTGAATTATTTAGAGAAACAAATAGAGGAACTAAAGCAACCCAACGTTCTAAGAGGTTGCCCAACGAACGACAAAAACAAAACTGTAAAATGTGTCAGTAGGAGTAGTAATGGAAGAGATGAAAATGGCGACGCATTTGGCGATATTGTTATCAGGAAATGTGATAGATGTAACGTTTCAAGGTTATATAGGAAGGTCTTGAAGACAAACAAAACGCAACTGTATCACTCAAATGAGAAATTAAGTTATAAAGTATCAGCAGATCAAACAAAACAGAGATCAACTCAAACGTTGCTATTGAAAGACAGACAAAGAGCAAGAGAAACTACGTCAACGGTAAATTTGTCTCAAGCAACACAAACACACAACAAAATGCATCGTGACTTCACTGAAACCTATCCTCTAGGTGCTAGCTATACCCCAACGGATGGCAGAAGGAGATCTAAGAATAAAATCAGAAATAGTGATAAGAAATCTAAAAGTCATACAACGAATAGAGGAAGGTCTACAAAAGTTTTAGAGTTTTCGTCTCCCCCACACTATGATATATTTCACCCATCTGTCGTGTGGTGATTGAAATTAAGATTTATAATAATTTTAATCATAATTTTGAATTATGAATAAATCTTTATCCAACTTAATTCTGGCTTATGTTGCATTTATCATTGAATATACTTCTTTTCCGAATGTCAGTCGAAGTGTGTTCCCTCCAAAACCCATATTGTTGTGCCCGACAGGTTCCATATTGTGTCTTATTATGTCTACCACCTAATTCACACATGTAGAAAGCAATAAAGATTTGAGTATTTGGTATTTTTTAATGTTCTTTTTTATGGCATAGAACACAAACGAGCAGTCTGATGATCTGATGGTAGACAATCAGCGCCGCCCATAGACATTATTAAAAAGATTTCATCCACCTTTGTAGTGTTCTATTTTCCTTAAATTATTTTGTCAACTTTTGTTTAAATTAAAATATGCTGATCACTACAGTATCGCTAATGTGACAAACGATTTCAGTTGCTGTAAACTCGGGTTCAAATCCCGTGTCACAGCTTTTCTATTTGGAGAATCTCTATAATAGCATATATATTTTTTTTATAATATCAAATCTCTTTAATTACAGACTTTTTTGTTATATTTGCTATACAAGGTTCCTCTATTACATGGGACTCATACAATAACTGGTAGAAAGGTTATACCTAAATATTATACTTCATTGTACCCGGTTGTGGATAAAGAGACAAAGCGTTATGTTGATAATGTTCCTAAAGTAGTTAAGTATGAGTGTTTGTCACTAATATTTACCACAAAAACGACACAACAGCTCTAAACAAATTACATATTTGTTACTTTAGAATTCTCTGATCTGATGGCTTAGTACAAGGTTGTTATATGTTTAAAGTAATCGAAACGAGATCGCGTTCGGCGCTGTGATTGGCCGGCACCAATGAACCAACCAATTGATACAAACTCGTACTCGGCAAGGACCGCACATTTGTACTTCAAACAACAGATTCTGTTGAGTGCGCCATCTACTAGTTGTTTCTGGAACTATACCATCAACTAGGTATTGTTTTATTACATGTCGGTAGATGTCGCTACAACTAGTTTTTTGTATTAAGCTGGATCCCAAACAAAATTAAAAATATGTAAGTTATTGTGTTTATTCGTTTTCTCTTAAAATTCATCTACTTAATCAACCTTCTTGGATTTTAATACATGTTGCTGTTGAGAGTACGAAGTATAGACACTGTCACTCTTAACCCATCGTGTGTCTAAACGTGGATCTATGCGAGACACAATGTATTTTCTATTGTGTTTCATATACGGACATCCAAGCGGTTAAAGGCTAATGCAAAATAAGAATGAGAAAGTCTCATTGGTCTCCATATAACTAAACAGGGTACAGATTGAGTGTTGAAAGACCGTTCAACGCTAAAGTTTTATCAAACCTACATACTCGAGATATAGTTGGCGGAGTGATCACAAGCGCAGAATAAAATACCGACCGACCTACAGTCAAGGCCGTTGAAAAATAGGTGGACATAGTCCCTTGAAACAATGACTGTGGCACCTGGCTACTATAGACTTACACGCAGAATACACACACATTGACATGAAGGACATCTGTCGCGTGACATGGCCCGTCGTTACACTTCATACATTGCGGGGTTGCAAGTACACGTACACATAAATACACCGCTGACATTTTGGTGCTTCAATCATTTCTAAGTGACATTACGTCAGCCTATTTTCAACGACTGCCTCGTTGGCCGAGTGGTCGCAAGTGCGATTACCGGGCAAGGGGTGTCTGGTTCAATAGGGTAGACGACTAATTTTTATTTTAATGTCCGTCTGGTAGATTAGTATTTTAAATCATTAGACACGTATTTTTTATTTTCTTACAGAAACGAATACTTTCGACGATATATTGATTTGAAATGTCGCGTGACGTCACTTTTATGTACATTTTATACGTAGAAATGACGTTTTAGCCCCCACTCCTAAACTTTGATTCGTTTTATCTAAGTATTGTTTTATTATAAGACAAAATAAAAAAATACGTGTCTAATATTTTTTAGTTACCTAACTTATGGTGTTGATGACCAAAAGTCAACACGAAACCAAAGTAACGAAACCATAAAATTGATATTGATTAATTAGTTCAATTTTTATAACTAGATGGCGTTGCCGCGATTAAAATCAAGCTATGGTTTCGTTACAACGACTTGCTTAAGACAGTAATTTTTTTTGTATGTATTGAGATCAACCAGAACAAATATATTATGAACCAGCAGTTCAAGCACTAATACGAAGTTTCAATTAAACCCTATTAGTAGCTACAATAGGCCACGTTACTTCGGTAATTAACATTGGTCCTTCGACCCTGGATCAGACGCAGTACTGTCTGAATTTTTGAGTTCAACCGTGCCAGTGGCACAAGCTCGAGTATTCGCAGTGGATCGCTGCAGCAAGAATACTGAGCACCGCGCAGAAGCATCGCCCAGCAAGTTGGCGAGCTCAGTTGCTGTGGAGTATAGTTCATCGAGTGGCCACAGAGGGCGCCACATGAATCAACGCAGTCCATTTTTCGAGAGGTCGTCGTCAAAGAAACTGTTGCAGTGACAGCAGCCTATATTTGAAGTTCCGAGCGACGCCGCAGAGGGCGCCACTTGTACCATCCACGCCGAGTGACGTCGCAGAGGGCGCGACCTGCACCATCCGTGTTCAGTGAGTGAAGTTAAAAATTGTGAGTACTATATTTCATAAATAGTTAAAGTGACTAACGCAGAACAATCTTTGCCAAGCCAAATTGAACTTTATATCAAACATTATTTTAACTTTAACACTTGAATGTATTTTAGACTAGTAAAATTTGTGCATGTTAGTTAAGGACTTAGAATAATTTCAATAAAAACGGGGGAACGGGGAACCTATGCCCGAAATCCGCCAGAATTTAAATACAAAACACTTGTAAAATTTAGTGATTTATTTAGGACTTAGAAAAATTTCGATACTTTTGGACATATAAAATTTTTGTTTGTTCATTGTGATTTGTGTACATGCAGTTTGATTAACTTTTAAATCAAATTATTTATTGTTGTTAGATATTATTTACAAACTTCTATCAATTTACTTGTGTAACGGTTTATTCTTACTAGTCTTAGGTTTTTGGTTCGTAAAAATGGAAGGTCAAATAAACGTTATGAAGGATCTTCAGAGTGTGATGACAAGGGCATTTACTAATTATAAGAAGAGTCCTAAAGATAGATTAACGGTTGAATACATAGAAACAAAACTCGAATTATTAGAAAAGGATTGGTCATCATTCAAGGAAACCAAATCTCAACTTTATAAAACCTATAAATTAGAAGATATCAGTCAAAAGGTTGTGGATATGTACGACACTACTGAAGATACCTACATAACATATAAATGTGCTATGAAATCAACTTTAAATAAATTAAACGTAAAGGAACCTATAGCACAACAGGGTAGCGAATCAAACACAATGTCTAAAGCAATAAGTTCATTGGTTAAACTGCCAAAAATCTCAATTCCTACCTTTTCGGGGAAATATAGTGAATGGACTACCTTTTACGATTTGTTTACCTCTTTAGTTCATAATAATCCTTCCTTAGATAATGTACAAAAGCTGCATTATCTGAAAGGACATCTTACTGGTGAAGCTGAACAATCAATTAGGCATACACCTATAACAGATGCTAATTATAGTCAATGTTGGTCGCAACTGGAAAGGCGTTATGCTAATAAAAAGTATCTCACTAATTGCATTTTGAAAAGGCTATTCGGTCAAAAACGGTTACTCGTAGAATCAGCGTCAGGTTTAAAGGAGTTGTTGGACACAACAACAGATTGTTTGAGTGCTCTGACAAACTTAAAAATTAACGTTACCACTTGGGATGTCATTGTGATTCATATTGTAACTTTTAAACTTGATAATGAAACACGTAAACAGTGGGAACTTAGCATTTCAAATGACTCTAGTAACGAGTTGCCCACCTTTGAGCAATTTAAGAAATTCGTAGAAAGTCGGTTCCGTGCATTAGAGTTTTTAGAGCCAAAGAAAACTCACCAGGGCAGTAATATTTCACACGCTCATAGTCCAAAGGTAATGTTAACGACAAAGACATCCAACATGCTTTGCGAGTATTGCTCTGAGTCGCACAAGCTTTGCTTCTGTAAGAAATTCACGAAACAATCAGTAGATAATAGACGGGAATTTGTTGCAAAACATAAAATCTGCTTTAATTGTTTGGGCAGCAACCATACAATGTACGATTGCAAAAAGCAAATGTCATGTAGAATTTGCAAAAAACGGCATCATTCCTTGTTACATCTCAACAGAGAAAATGATAGCCAAGTTCAAAGTACTGCAACTAAGTCTGCTGTCGATAGTAATTCAACTAACGATAGTCAGATAGTTGCTTGTTTATCCACTGGCAAAATCTCGAAGCCTAGACAAGTTTTGTTGGCTACTGCGCTAATCAAAGCAGAGTCCAAGACGGGTCAGTTTATAACCGTCCGTGCCTTACTTGATCAGGGGTCTCAGGCTTGTTTTATTACTGAGGCTACGGCACAATTGCTAAAACTAAAAAAGATTCCTGTTCGTGGTGTTATTACTGGCCTAGGAAAAAATAGTTCAACTACAAAGTATATGGTCACTCTTACAATTAAATCTAAAATAGATGACAATTTCCAATTACAAATTAACGCCTACGTATTAACTAAGATCACGTCATACTTACCCGAAAGGAGCACAGATATAAGCACATTTGAGTGGATCGATACCCATGGCTTATCTTTAGCAGATCCAGATTTCAATACTCCCAACAGAATTGATATTCTATTGGGAGCGGATGTCTACGGTTCCATTGTTAAGGAAGGCATCGTGAAAAGTCCAAGTGGTACTCTCATCGCTCAGAACACTGCTCTAGGATGGATTCTTTCTGGGTTAGTAGTCAGTTTAAACGATAAGGAAATGCAGCATCTTCCTAAAAATATAAGTGTCAATTGTGCACATTTTAACGAGGACAATCTTCTAAGAAAATTTTGGGAGATCGAAGAGCAGTGCAAACAAACAAGTTCAAAAAAGATATTAAGTCCTGAGGAGCAAAGGTGTGAAGAGCTGTATACCAAAACTACAGTAAGGGAAGTTGCAGGGAGATATATACTACGATTACCGTTTCGCGATAGTGATCCTGCTTGCAAGGGTGGCGGTTCAAGATACATTGCTGAAATGAGACTCAAGTCATTAGAAAAAAGATTAATTAAAGACACATGTTTAAAAGACAAATACATAGAAGTAATAAACGAATACTTACAATTAGGACATCTTCGACCTGTAAAGGAAGGGGACGATAAAAAGGATCAAGCGGTATACTTACCACACCACGCCGTAGTAAGGAATGACAAGACAACTACGAAGGTTCGGGTGGTATTTAATGCCTCTGAAAAAAATAAAAAAGGTATTTCCCTAAATGATACGCTGATGGTCGGACCAACTCTACAAGCAGACCTAAGACATACTGTTTTAAGGTGGAGGACACACTCGATTGGTTTAGTGGCCGATATAATAAAGATGTATCGACAAGTTAGAATTGCTGACGAAGACGCCATGTTCCAAAGGATTCTTTGGCGGGACAGCCCTGATAAGCCAATCAGAGATTATGAGCTGGTCACTGTGACTTTTGGTACCGCTTCGGCTCCATATCAAGCGGTAAGAACTCTTCACCAAATCGCATATTATGAAAAAGACAATTATCCTTTAGCGGCAGACATAACATTGAATAGTTTCTATATGGATGATCTGATGACCGGGAGTGACAGTGTACAAGAAGGCATAGACATATTTAAACAGATAAATGTATTACTGAAAAAAGGAGGATTCATTCTGCAAAAATGGAATAGTAACAATCAGGAAATCATGAAAATAATAGATCAAATGAAGGTAACGGAAGGGGAAGTAGAACAAACAGATCCTATAAATAAAGAGAATAAGGATTTAGAAATAAAATTAGATAGTACAATAAAAATACTAGGTCTTACCTGGAACCGGGACGACGATAGCTTCCAATATACCGTGAATCTTCCTCCGCTGACGACAGCACCGGTAACTAAAAGACAAGTTATATCGGACATAGCCAGATTGTTTGACCCTCTAGGCTGGTTAGCACCAAGTGTGGTGTTAGCGAAAACGTTTATCCAAAGGTTATGGCTTGCAGGTGTTCCTTGGGATGAAGCATTAAATAAGGAACTAGTACAAGAGTGGAATACTTACCGTGAAGAGTTGTCACTGCTGACGAAGATTCGAATCCCTCGATGGCTTCGAAGTAAGTCTAAGGATGAGTTGGAGCTTCATGGTTTCAGTGACGCTTCCAAAGTCGCGTATTCAGCAGTTGTTTACTTGCGAGTACTAAATGCCGTAGATGGAGTACACGTTTCGTTGCTGGTAGCACGAACTAGAGTGGCTCCTGTCAAGCAGGTCAGTATACCACGTCTAGAACTGTGTGGAGCAGTCTTGTTATCACGATTATTGGTTGAGGCAGCAGATGTTCTCAATATTTCTAGAGAACGAGTAAAGGCCTGGACTGATTCCACCGTTGTATTGTCGTGGCTAAACAGTCACCCTAGCAGGTGGAAAACATTTGTGGCTAATCGCACCTCGGAAATACTGACAACCATGAAGGCATCGCAGTGGTTTCATGTAAAAACCAAGGACAACCCTGCAGACTGTGCCTCAAGGGGATTGTTGCCTAGCGTATTGATAAACCATCAAATGTGGTTTTGTGGGCCTCCATTCCTCAGTAACGAAATTATTGATTACAACAGACCTACAGGATTACAAGATAATTTGGAAGAATCAATAAAAATCTATGTATCGGTAGTGCCAGAAACCGTTTCTATTTTTGAGCGGTATTCTTGTTTACAAAAATTACTCAAAGTAATTGCGTATTGTCGACGATTTCTAAAACGTAGCTCGAGTAATAAAATATATTTACAAAAAACTGAAATAGAATCCGCTCTAGAATGTTGCATAAGACAGACACAAAGGGAAGTATATACAGAGGAATATTTACAACTAAAAGAAAAAGGCTATTTACAAATGAAGTCTAGCAAACTTCAATCACTAAGCCCTTATTTAGACGAGAAGGGCATAATTAGAGTGCAGGGTAGACTTGAGAGGGCTTCACTAGAGGAACAGACCAAGCATCCGATAGTTCTACCTGGTTCTACTCATCTAACTAAACTCATAGTCGCGGACGCTCATTTAAAGACGCTTCACGGTGGTCCACAACTAATGACCAATTATATAAGATCAGCTTACTGGATAATAGGTGTCAAGAACCTGGTAAAGGGCCATGTTCGTAGATGTGTCATCTGCGTAAGACATAAAGCCAGTACCAGAAACCAACTAATGGGGTCTCTGCCAAGCATTAGGTGTTCTCCAGCACGACCATTTTTACATAGTGGCGTGGACTATGCAGGACCCATTAATATTAGGACAACCAAAGGGCGTGGACATCATTCCTATAAGGGTTACATTTGTCTTTTTGTGTGTATGTCCACTCGCGCACTTCATTTGGAGGTGGTTAGCGACATGAGCACTCAGTCATTTTTAGCCGCATTCCGACGGTTTGTCAGCAGACGAGGTCATTGCTCCAAAATATGGAGTGATAATGGTACTACATTTGTAGGTGCTGCCAGAGAACTAAAACAGCTAGCGTCTAATGAAGCAATGTTAGCAGATCACATGGCGTCAAGTGGAACTGAATGGCATTTCATCCCTCCTCACAGCCCTAACTTTGGTGGTTTGTGGGAAGCAGGGGTGAAATCCACAAAATTCCACCTCAAGCGAGTGATTGGTGACTCCACTCTTACTTATGAAGAGATGGCCACATTACTCGCGCAAATAGAAGGATGTTTGAATTCACGTCCAATAAGTGTTGTGAATACTACTGACCCTGGTGCACCAATGCCATTGACACCCGCGCATTTTTTAATTGGTGAACCAATAGTACATGCGCCCGATGCTAGTTATGAAAATACAACTGTTAGCAGCTTAACTCGGTGGCAGCATATTCAAAGAATGCTTCAGTCATTTTGGAAACGCTGGTCCCAGGAGTATTTAAGTAATCTCATGCATAGGTACAAATGGTCGAAGAAGATTCCGGAACCAAATATAGGCGACATTGTGTTAATAAAAGAAGATGATTTGCCACCAAGTCGTTGGTTATTAGGTCGAATTACAGAAAAGCATCCCGGAAATGACAACTTAACTCGAGTCGCTACCTTAAAAACAAAATTATCCACAATCAAACGACCGACTTCCAAGCTGTGCATTCTACCAGTAACCGATTGAGGTCTATAATGCAATTAAGATCAACTTATGACAACTTAGTCTAGTCTAGTAGTACTGTTACAAGTTTAAGTTTACTTTTTGCACATTTTAAATTTACTTTTTTGTTTTATTTTTATATTATGTTAAGTTTTGTTTTATTTAACTGTTTAGATCAATCTATACAAGTTTTGTTATACATAATTTGTACTTACATACCTGTGCAACTTTTGTTATTTTATTTATTATCTAAGGGAACCTTTGTATCAACTTACGATATTCATGTTCATTATGTATTATATTATAAGATCAAAGGGTTATTTTTATGTTAAGAAATTATATCATTGAGAAGGACATTCCGTCAATAATGTCCTTGGTGGGCGGTATGTTGATGACCAAAAGTCAACACGAAACCAAAGTAACGAAACCATAAAATTGATATTGATTAATTAGTTCAATTTTTATAACTAGATGGCGTTGCCGCGATTAAAATCAAGCTATGGTTTCGTTACAACGACTTGCTTAAGACAGTAATTTTTTTTGTATGTATTGAGATCAACCAGAACAAATATATTATGAACCAGCAGTTCAAGCACTAATACGAAGTTTCAATTAAACCCTATTAGTAGCTACAATAGGCCACGTTACTTCGGTAATTAACATATGGACTAATTAGATTTTTAATTTTCATACCCTGTCGTCATCCCAATTTCCGGGTCGGGCAAAGTATTACTGAGTTTTTTAATAATTCTCAGAAGTAGCACGGAGTCTAAAATTGTGCCCGATATATGGCAATAGACCCCCTATTACATGGAACTCATAACATAAGTAGTGAAAAGTTACATTGTACAGTGGCATAATGTGCACCACTGTCTACCCCTTCGGGGATAATGGCGTGATGTCATGTTACAAATGGCGTGATGTTATGTTGTAAACAATTAACTTAAACGATGGCTATTTTCTCTATACATTTACTTACACACAGTCAATTACCTATAATAAAAAAAAACATCAATTTTTATATGTAAAGTTATTCATCTCGTATTTGTTTTTGCCAGAAGCGCAGAGACTGATTTTCGTTTCTGATTCAAAGTTGTTGGATTTTATATTTCATTACAGAGGCTTATTAAGTTTATCGTTGCAGCATATGATATAATTTTTATCCTAGAAAATAATTTTGTGGGTTTTAAAAGTAGTGATCCTACTGCTGTTAAAATTTTCAAATCCTTCGTTGTTTTATCGTATTGCTTGATCAAATGTTTTCTGATGATTGTAGTTCAATATTCGCCATGCAGTAGTGACACTAAAGAAGTACATGGTATAGTTTTTTTTTCATTGAATTTCGGGACTATTGATCTCCAGTGCATACTGTTTCTTGTAAACGAGTACTCCGACAGATATAGGCACGAATACTGAAAGGCTACTCAGTTTTAAGTCGCGCTTAACATAGTTCTGTCACTACAAACTCTATGTTAAGTAACAGAGAGTGCGCGATATTTAAGTAGGTACAACTGAAAATTGAGTAACATTTCAGTACTCGGGCGACAGAGTCGCATTTGATGTCGATTTGAATAACTTAACAGTAAATTGTCTCCCTAGCAGCAACGCAGTCTGTACTTTTCATTCCTACATACATACATAACATCACGCCTTTTATCCCCGAAGGGGTAGGCAGAGGTGCACATTCTACCACAGTACAATGTAACACCCACTTTTCACTAGTTGTTATGAGTCCCATGTAATAGGGGGTGAGCCTATTGCCATATACCGGGCACATTTCCAGACTCCGTGCTACTACTGAGAATTTTAAAAAACCCAGTAATACTTTGCCCGACCCGGGAATCGAACCCGAGACCCCTTGCCCGGCAGTCGCACTTGCGACTACTCGGCCAACGAGGCAGAAATATTATCTGGAATGCAAATATTATTGGAACAATGATACAGTGAACAGTAGAACACAAGCGAACACTTTCATTTTAATACAAAAATACTAACATTTTATTGTATCATAAAACTTGTTATACATTGCGCGAACAACTATTTTTATATTTGTAATCCAATAAAATTATTACAACTATTTTATTGACAATAAACATTGGAATTGTTACTGATGTTAAACTCACTATTAGATTTTAAATTTAACATATGTTTTTATTGACATTTTCGTTGTTAAAATCTCCATTTGGTTTTTATTACAATCTGTAATGGGCATTTTAGAAACATTACAACAGTATCGAAATTTTATTGAATATTTAGTTTGCAATTACTAATACATTATGATGTTGTTATTGATTATTGCGTTGCCGTGTTTGTCATTATGTGAAGTAAAAGCCAAAGGTACGTATTGCAACTTAAAGAACTGAAAACAAAGTAGGTATAGAACATATTGCCGCTGCCACTGCTAGGCTGCTATCAATCGTAGCGTGATATTTTATAGCCTATAGCCTTCCTCGATAAATGCACCATCTAATGCAAAAAGAATTGTTCACATCGAACCAGCAGTTCCGGAGGTAACCACGTTCAAACAAACACTTCGACTTTACACATTTAGTTACAAATAGATTTTCCAGTCTGAATGACTGTTCTTCAAATTTCAGAGGTCAACAAAACAGTGATACTAAACATGCATCATAAGAATTTCCATAAAATAAAAACAATATTGAAAAAAGTCAATGAAAAGCTACAGGATATTGGTCAACTGATGAAAGCAAATAAAGAGGTAGCGACGTTGCCAGTGTTCCCACCTCCTGCACTAAGAGGCGGGAAGAAAGAAAAACAAAATAAAAACGTCTCTTCCGACTTAAGTTCGCCAAACAAAACAACACCTCATTCACTTGGGAATAGAGAAAATTCTTCAACAACATCTCCATCATTAACCACATTACCAAATATAACATCAACATTCCACGCTTCTAGTGCAAAATTAAAACAAAATAAATTATCTGAGAATATAGGGAGGAGCGATCGAGAGACTACCTCTCCGACTGTAGTGTCTACTGTTAAAAATAGTTCTACAATTTCACATATAACACTTCTTGCTAAGACAACCGCATCACATCTTGATAAGACAACTGCTAAGTCTTCTGTATCTGTATTGCGAGAAGATAATCATAAGTAAGTTAAGTACTACTGCTTCTTCTGTTTACATAATACTAATTTCTTTGCTTGTGTGACTCCAGAGTACAATCTAACCTAGAGAGCATCCTGGGCACGCATCTCATAAGCGAGCGTCCCTAATGCAGACCTTAATCGATATTATATATAATAATACTATCTTCTACCAGCAGCTTTGTCTGCGTTCTTGTGGGATAGAAAGTAGATAAACCATGATCTACCTGTTTCAAATTTCATCCCGATCCCTTCAGCTGCTTTGACGTGATTCAGTAACAAACTGTCAGTCTGTGTCGGTTTCGTACGTTTGCTTTACTTATAAGCAAGCGTGGTGATTACTGCTCAAACTTTCTCCGTGGCAGAAGAGGCTTTTGGTCTGCTGTAGTCACTTTAGGTTGATGATGATAATAAAGCCTTTGACGATAACAACGTCTCCCAAAGACACGTTTCAGATCCTGACGCCTCACTAGAGTCACAGTCGAGGGCAGAACTACTACAGAACTATTATCGACTGCTAGAAGAATATGATGAAGGTTATCTAGTGGTCTTCTTGATGGAGCTGTCCAGACTAGTCGCTGTCAAGGACGTAGAAGACGTTCACATCATACTACGACATGTGGAACCAATACTTCATGAGTAAGATTACAATATAACTTCATACTGAATTAACTAAAAATGTAAGCGTTGTATGTAATACTGATTTTGTGCCGACTCGGGAATCGAACCCCAGTGTGTTGGGTGGTGGCCCGGAGGTTTAAGACGCCTGCCTCTCATGCATAAGAGTGCAGGTTCGAAATCTACCAATAGCAAGTACCAATCAGATATTTTTTTATACTAGTACCTTCTAAGATTATCTAGACACCACTAACAAACGGTGAAAGAAAACATCGTCAGAAACCTGGGCTTATAATTTCTAATTATAAGTTTGAAGTCATTAATCCGCATTCATTGTGGTAATCAATTCTCAAACCTTCTCCGTGTGAGAAGAGATATTTGGTCAGCAGTGGACACTTATAGCCTGTTAAGGATGATGATGATGATGAGTTGGGTGGCATTGGTAGTCCAAATGGTCCATACGCGTGGTTTTCGGCAAAGGGCGCGATGGGCGCGCAACTCAAGCATCAGCGTAGGCACTAGTCAGTAGTAGGCATCGCCACGACCACGCACGCTACTCATGAGGAAGAGTCCCTCTGTGAGTCAATACTAGTACAGCTGTCCTCGGTATATGCACGTGAGTAACTCGTCATTCCTAGTTAATTCGTTATAACTTCTATCACATCTGCACAAGAATGTTGTCTTTTGTTCTGATTCGAGAATAATGCACAAGATTCTTGTATCCATGCCGCAGTACTCGGAGTAATGTAATGACTACTTAACTCAGTCTTTGGCAAACGGGCCTACGTATTTTTGCTCACCAGATGGCGTTAGTGTGCGCTTCTCGTTCTGCGTCCAAAAGGGAATTAGCTAGGAACACTCAATATTTGATAGCTGCTGTGATTGGACAAGAAAACTCTGCCTACACTTGCGACATTTGCTGGGCAAAACGTTAGCCTCCATTGTTTCCGAAACTAAATCGTTAGTGAGGAATAGTTGAAGTCTCTGAGTACCTACGGCAGTTAATGTTCTTCCAGGATGCTGAAATCAAAGAAGCTGGGCTGGTTCGGATACCCAACAACGCATGTGATAATAAAATTTGGGCTTTTTGTCTCAGACGGACCTATTGAACTTGTCCGAAGTAAGTAGAAATAGACATCATATTAATAATATGTATATTCAAAAATTGTCAGAGACAAATTCCAGCAAACGAGCAGATGGATCACCTGATGGTAAGCAATCACCGCGCACATGGACACCCACAACACCAGAGGAATTACAAATCCGTCGCTAGCTATTTGGTGATTAGGGATTTGAGAATAGGGTAGACGCCTAATTTTTATTTTAATGTCCGTCTGGTAGATTATTTTAAATCATTAGACACGTATTTTTTATTTTCTTACAGAAAAAAATACTTTCGACGATATATTGATTTGAAATATCGCGTGACGTCACTTCTATGTACATTTCATACGTAGAAATGACGTTTTAGCCCCCACTCCTAAACTTTGATTCGTTTTATCTAAGTATTGTTTTATTATACGACAAAAAAAAATACTTGTCTAATATTTTTTCATTACTTACGGACTAATTACATTTTTAATCTTCATACCCTGTCATCATCCCAATTAGTTATTAAGGAGTTGGGGAGATTGGAAAGGGAAGGATTTGGGCCTCCGGTTACCTCACTCTTATGATTATGTTGTTTTAACGCCGGTTTCTGCTCGTTGGTGGTTTCACTCTGCTCGAGCCATCTCATTGGTGCCGAAGCATAGAGCGCCCACAATTATATATGAGTCATTGTTACTAGTTTGACTGTGATTCCTATGATTGCAGACTACTCAGGAATGGTATATCACATGATAAGGCTACGGAACACGTCCCTGGACAGCGATGTGAACTCCATCATCGATAACGCCGACATACTGTACGAGGATGCAGAGGGAAGGCTGCTGTTTGAAGCTCTTCGAGATTTTGAGGCTTATCCTGATGGTTTGTTCATAGATTGCTAGTATTCTTATTGTATAATAATTATTGTCGTCATATATACAATGTATACAATTTTCTTATGAGAACAGCAAAGGAGTTAAGCTCTTTGCTTTGTTCCCTTCAGGGTATAACCTGGATTTCTTCAAGGCTCGAGTGAATAGGTTGCTTATGTAGACGTGCTCCATCGTGGGCCGCATCATCGTGCACCACCAAGTGGTATAGTGCCCAAACATCGACCTATTTACCAATAAAAAAAATCTATTACAGACGTCGAATAACACAGGGAATGTATGTCGATAAGATCAAATTCTGATTTAACTAATTCTCTATAATAGTTCGAAGTTTGGAATGGTATCTGATGTATGGCAATAGGCTTATCGTCTGTTGTTATGGGATTCGTGACATGACTGATAAAACAATTATTTTGGACGATGGAGGGTGGTAGCCAATGACTCCTCCCGCCTTAGTTGAGGCGAGATAGTTGCAGACTCTTACTGACTAAACACCACCTATTCCTAATCTTGCTTCGAGCCGGAACCACGGTAACTAATTAAGTAAACCAAGTCTCATCAAATTACTGCCTCGTTGGCCGAGTGCTCGCAAGTGCAGTTGCTGGCAGTTGCCAGGCAAGGGGTTTTGGGTTCGATTCCCGGGTCGGTTAAAGTATTGCTGGGTTATTCGGAGTCTGGAAATGTGCCCGGTATATGGCAATAGGCTCACCACTTGGGACACCCCATTACATAGGACTCATAACATAAATAGTGAAAAGTGGGTGTTACATTGGACAGTGGCATTAAGTGCCGTAATGTGCAACTCTTCATATCCCTTCAGGAATAAAATGGTGGGATGTTATATTACTCAACATAATTATAATACATATTCCAGTGTCAAAAACAAGTACAGAAGTCTGTCAGGGTCTGGTAGACAGTTTCTTCGCTCCGTACCGTCGTCTGTTGAAGTCAGAGAGAAGACAGAATCTTCTGGACGCCATCAACTACTTGCTGAAGACCAGGACCCCGACGAGGAAGTCCAATGATGACGACATCATCCCGTTTATAATGAATGGTAACTACTAATATGTATATGCTAATGAGCTCTATTCCACCCATCAAGCTCTTTCGTTTAATATCCATAATGGAGGTAGTTGTGGAAATAATTAGATTATATTGTATGGTCATCAAGATTAAGAGTGTGTCCCAAATATCAGATCGATCTGTCGTCAGGGGGAGGTGACATTCCAATTACTAAAGACCCGCACAAACAAACGGGGCAAGCTTAATATAACCGTTCAATTATATCTATTGACGGTCTCGTTAGTCGGGTCGCAATCACGTCTGCTGTGTAAGGGGTCTTGATACCCAGTAGTGAATGAGAATAGATTGGACCTTTGTGACATAGCACTCAGAACATAACTGCTGATGGTGAACAGAGGATGTTGCAGTCTACATATGCAGCTTAAACCCCCTTTTGAAAAACCATCCAATGATTTCTCAGACTGTCTTGGGTGAGGCGACAGAGAGTGTCAGACTCTTACTGACTACATACCACCCCGTTACTACTCCTACATTGAGCCGGAGCCTCGGTGGCCCGTTAGGTCTTCCGTAGAGCGCAAGATTTTCGGACAATGAAAATAAATGTTTAGTGTTATTAGTAAAATTGCATCGCACATTTTGGGCCATATCGCACTCGAGATGGAATTATAAACTTTGAATTTCAACAACGAATAGGGACATAATATCACAAACTTCTTTTTGCAGGTCCAAACCACATTTTCGAACATCACAATCATAAATATGGTTCCAAAGTAGAC
This sequence comes from Spodoptera picta, assembly GCA_038387885.1. Classification (NCBI taxonomy): domain Eukaryota; kingdom Metazoa; phylum Arthropoda; class Insecta; order Lepidoptera; family Noctuidae; genus Spodoptera; species Spodoptera picta. The sequence continues at coordinate 70,747 of JAZHFQ010000066.1, forward strand.
GATAAAATCACTTCCCTCCGTTCTTCAAAACATAAGTATCCAACCAGAGAAGACTACCTACTTACCCGAACAAGAGAGAGGCAATCTAAGCATAGAATTAATTTAAAGAAGACCACAGAATATGCCAAAAAGACTACAAAAGAAAAAGATATTCAAGGACTTACCTTGTCAAGACACTTCCAAACTAGCTCTCTAAAGCCTCGATTCAAAAAAGAGAATCAAAGATACTATGATACCGAAAAGACCAGAAGTTCTTTAGATTCCGGGGAACTGTCTGAGAATAGAGTAGTTCGATCTGGGAGAAATAATGAAATGGAGGAGACACATGGCCAGTCATTCCTGAAGCAAGTTAGGACACATTTTTCGAAATCAAATCTATTTAGGACGAATGATAACAAGATGAAGGTCAAACAGAAGATACTGAAAGAAATCGTCGAAAGTTCTAGTTACAGTGATGAAGAAGAGTCGTTGCAGAGGAATTTGATCAAAGCCCTACAGAATGGCAATAAGGGTAGACATCATAAATATATTGGTACAACGATGAGTCAAGTGACACCAGGTAATGAACGATGTATAAGCTACTGGCTTCTGCTAACGGTTTCGCCCGCAGCCTAGTGTTGTTTCACGTCGGTTTTCTGCTCAACCGTGGTATCACCCCGGTCTAGCCGACCCATTCGTGCCAAAACATGGCTCTCCCACACTTAAAAGTACTTAATGTTATGATTCATAAACATTCATATCTGATATAATATGACTTAATCTGTTACAGGTACAATATCATCTAGAAAGCAATATTTGAATCTGACGAAACGGTCTCGGGTCAAATTTAAGAAGTTTATATCTCTCGTTAGAGGCGGCTTCTTGAGATAGAAGAATGTATTTACTTTACAATTACTTACATAATATATAACGTTGGATTCATTTCATTTCGTTGTTTTATTTTGAACCAAATCCTAAATGTATAAAAAGCTAGCACCTGCGCGCGGATTCGCCCTGCCCGTATATGATCAAATGGATCCAACTTTAGTAAGTATAGTCTGCAGCAGGATGAGTCATAGGAGAATTTTATGACTTCTTAAATTTGTTTCTGTATTTAAACACTTGGGAAACAAACAGCTATACAATTTGAAAGAAGCATTCGACATACAACAAAAATCCAATTACTAGTTTCCATGATTAGTAACAGAGAATAGATTAGGCAATCCATAATGCTGCACAAATTAATATAATAATTATGGACCGTAATGGTACCGACTATGTATTAAAGAACTCAAGGTTCAGCTGCCTGCGTGTTAATGACGTTTGTAATAAATGGGTCAAAAGAAAAATCTTCACAATACTACCTAGTTGCCATAGACGCATTAATTTTATTATAAACTGTAGTTTCATATCCATTGTCATATACCCTTGTATCTGCTGCACTTACTTTAGCACTGTTTGTAGTGGAATGTACTTCAGTAACTGTAGTACTTCTTTTGTTCATTCTTCTTAGTGTTACTATATTTATTATGACTAGTGTTCTGTCGCAGTTATTTCTTCAGCTTCATTATTGGTTGCTTTAGTTGTGAATTCAGTTGATTTATCTCTCATTTGTGCTGTCGGTAAAACTGTTCTTGCTTGTCTGTATATACTCCTTGTCTGTATATATAACTTACTCTTCTCTCTAAATCATCGTTCACGTTAACTGCTGTTATTTAATTACTAGTACTATTTCTGCGATATTATGTTTGTGGAGACCATCTTGGAAAAATGGCGGCTAAACACAGTTTTTTTACAATATCTCTTTTCCTGTGCATTTTAAGAGAACACCGTTAGCTGCAAAATTAACATTTTTTTAAGTAAAAAACTCACATTTTTCTACAATTTATGTTTCGACAGCTATTTTGTAAAATAAGTTGTTGAGCACTAGAGCACGGTAAAGTCCATTTTTATGAGTATTTTATGTAATAAAAACAATCCCACCACGTGGAAATTTTCATAGTGCAGTCGTTTATGGGTTTAATGCGCAAGTGATTGTGTACACACTTTAGGAACTTGTCACAATCTCCGGCTCTTAGCTGTTTCTGATGAACCACACATGGGAGATTTCTTCTTGGGCATAATCAATATGTAGGTAATAGTCGTTATTTTTATACGAAAATGCTTGTAATGAATCTGCAGAAGTGCATCGCAAACAATCCGGGAATCCAACAAATTTTGCTCTGCGACTTCTCAATCGGTCCCCAAAGGTCCATTAAAGTGAGAGTGAATGTAAGTTTTTTTCAAAATGCAACTGAAGTGTAACTGCTTTGCGGCGCCCGTACGCCAAAACTTCTGATTTTATAAAATTACTGCAAATACATACATTGGAACTCTTCCTCATGAGAAGCCTGCGCGGTCGTGGCAATGTCAGACAGCTCACTGATTGTGGTTGGTGCCCGCGTTAGTGCTGGTGCTCACGTCCCTCTGAGAGTTCACCTGTGGCTCGAAACTAGTAGAGCCCTTCTTCTTCTTGGAATAAATCAGAAAAAATATGAATGAAAATAAATATAAAATTTAGTGAACAGCAGAACACAAGCGCACACTTTCATTTTAATATAAAAATACTAAAATTTTATTGTACCATAAAACTTGTTATACATTGCGCGAGCAACTATT